>OOFB01004378.1:2192-13594 GCA_900323305.1 Trachyrincus murrayi
ACACACAAAAACACACACACACACACACACACACACACACACACACACACACACACACACACACACACACACACACACACACACACACACACACACACACACACACACACACACACACACACACACACACACAAAACAGATGCCGCACACACATACAAAAATACACACACACACACACACACACACACACACACACACACACACACACACACACACATATATATATATATATATGTACATCATATATATCATTATTACATTCGATTATTATTATTAGCAATAGTAGAAGAATAGTAGTAGTACTAAATAATGGAAAAGGCTGCATTTTTTTTTGTCTATATCGAATGACCAATAGGAGCGTTGTAGACAGAGTCGTGGATGAATAGTAAGAGGTTGTAGGAGCCAAGCGGCAGCAGCAGTCGTTGTAACGTAAGCAACGTGATGACGACGGGGAAAGCCTAGCAACCAGCATGGCGACAGGGAAGCTTTCTCCCCTGCTTGTAATCCAGTGTTAGCTTCGTAGTTTTGTTCTGGGGAAAATGATGACCTACGTCGCAGTGTCGAGCTATGTACAACATCAACAATCAAAATATATACACTTAAAGGTCTCCTAAAAAACATGGGATACGTTGACCTTATTATGGACTCAAAAAGAGGTACGCAACTGAGAAGATCAGAAGCTTCAGCCATAGCATAATAGTTAGCTAAACGCTATTTGCGTTTGATGGGCCAGTGTTGCAAAGTACTTAGCATGCGAATGAGTGATAGCTACATCAAATTTTGTTACAGTTACACAATACTGCAAGCAGTTTGACACGTTCGTTGACGATACTTCGCTTTAAAATATCGTTTATTTGAAGCGAGGGGTGGTAATTTGTCGTTTCTGCTATGTGATGAAATGTTGTGTGTGGTCCGTTATAGGGAAAGCATCGCCTGTGTCTGATTGCAGCAGTAACGCAGGTAGCAGTGTGAGAGGGCGCAGTCCGAAAACCTCCCGTCAGTATGGTTCAAGTTTATTTACTCAATGTTTCATGTATGGATGTTTAACGATGATCTTATAACAGTATATGTTTTTTTTAATACATTTGATCTGTTTACAGCGTTTTGCCCTGGTTCATCCAGCAAGCTGACTCAATCCATCGTGAAGGATCACATGGTATCACATTACAAAAAGATCTACTCAGCAAAAGGTAGGATATAAAACAGAGTGTAAATATCACATTGTCTCTCGGTTGATATTCATAATATTACTTGAATACTATAAGTCTACAATAGTGTCATACGTTATTATTGTTATAATGAAAATGAAGGCATTCAATAGTATAATTTATTGTTTGTTCTTCATCAGCTGCCATTGATGCCACGGTACCCAAGAGCTTGATTCATAGTATAAAGTGTAAGTGTGAGACACTAAATATGTTATTACATATACATGACAGCTTATAAAAGAGGACCTATATGCCTTTATAATAGAGATGACTCCTTTACCCATTGTATTTTATTTGTTTTCTCTCAAGATAATGACCAGCTAAAGCGAGAACAGTTGAGGAGAGGTGGACGTCCTCAGTCGGCCCACTCTGTCTTACAAGGCAACGGCAGAGGCTCATGCTCTTCCAAAGAGGTAGGAAATCAATTTGGAGCAGAGCTGTTGAAGCATTTCCTATAATGTCATCGTATTGATTCGGAAGGCAAACATTGTTCCCGATGACTTTGACTCGCGGAGATGGAACGGGCCAGCTGGCACACGCTCAGCAGCTGACCGTACATGCTGCAGTCTATCTCTGCGATGTTAGTCTTTATCTTTAGTATGAGTCAACGCCACTTAGAGGGGGACAGTCAAAATCACTTAAAGATGAGTAGTAATGATAATTTGACCTACGATTTTCTTTGTTGTCTTTTTAGAGTCAAGGATCACGTCATGGAGAAAGTAGTCCCTTCTTCTGCTCAGGAAGTTCCATATTCTCCAACCCAAGGCACAATACCTCGTTCCACGCTAAGCAGGTAGTTTATCCATCGCTTGGTTCGGCACGGAGCCTCTCGCACCACCTCGACACGGCTTCAGAGTTCAGCTTCCGGAGATCCGAGACCAACCTGTACAGGCAGCACTCGGCACAGTCCTCCTCCGCTTTGGGTACCAACCAGAGCCCCTATGCGGCCTTCAAGGACCCGGTCCAGAAGACCTATAGCGGGGATCTGCTCCACAAACATTCTCACTACTTCACCCACGACAAACCATTCACGCCCAGGACCCTGAAATCAGATAAGAGTTCCTCCCTGTCAAATTATCGCTATTACACAGCACCAAAGCGGAACCCTAATCCAGATCCCACCAGCTCCAGGTTGACGCAACCACAGACCAATCATAGAAGGTACTGTCTTTGAAAGACACCTTCTTGCTTCTTTTTTTAAATTTAAGGATGTATTAAAAGTGTTTGAATCCCTTGTTTTGTTTAAATTTCTTTGCAGGAGAGAACTCACGCAGCACTCAACCTTAGACTACGATCATCAACCTCAGGTGATTTGAATACATTAATTTTATACTTCAGGAAAAAACGCTTTTGTATCAGTTACTTTAATAGTTTAAATGGTGTGACATTAAATAGGTAGCAGCAAATGGGAGACTAGAGGGATTGTGGTTAGGCCAAATTTATAAAGATATACATATACGTATATATGTTAATATATATTATATATATAATTGGACTTTTGTCTTAAATTGTTTGTATTAATATTAACAGATAATGGCAAATACAACTACATAAGTAATAATAAAAGAGTTGAAGAATCATGTTTGTTTTCACCCAATCGTATGGTGTTACAGGGATTCAGTACTGACCATGGCTGGTCTGAGGATGAGTCCGTTGACCCACATGTCTCACTATCTACAAACCAAAGGCATGCCAACAGGAGCAGGAGATGGGGATCTTCAAGGTAACACCGGAGGAAGTCTTCACCATGGAGCCTCGGATGTGCTTGTGTTGTTTCACATACAAAAATATTTTAAAAAGTGTATTTTTATTCTCACTAGGGCTTCACCAGAAGACATGAGATCTCCAAGTATGATGATCACATCTGCAGAGTAACTTTGTTTTCTGTTTCTGCCGGGCATATAATCAAAGTAGTGTAATGCAAGTGCATTCTGCAATAATTCATTCTTGATTCATTTTTTTTCTAAACAGAGAGGACGAATTAGAGTACCTTGAGTTTATCGTCAATGTAACAGATGACATATTGTCCAGGGGGCTCTTCTCTGACCGGTAGGCTATTTTATATAATTATATTATAATTATATACTTACATTAACTTTAACCATACAACTTAAATGTTGTCTTTCTGAAGTAGGACTTTTCACTTCTAAAATAGTGACTTAAGCAACCAATAGCCTAAATATATGTACAGTTCACTGCTTCCTGAATCAGTATTGTTAGTTTTAAGTTGTTTTTTTCCTACTTACAGGGTTTTGGATCGGGTGTTTGAGCGCCACATTGAAAAGAACAGGCGTCGACTTAACGAGGTGAGTTATGTCACATAAAATACTAAAAGTGTATCTGGTGATTCCTCGTTTAACATAAAATGTTAATTTCAAGGCAATCTTTCTCTAATGTAACTTTAAATCTTACTTTTAAGGGTAAAATGCGCCACCTTCTGGAAGTTTTGCGGAAGGACTTTGAAGACACAGGTAACACTCCCACATGTGGTGCAGCAGAGACAGCAGAAAAAGACCCTCTTCATAAGCACCTTTCCAGTCTCGGACCTACGAAGTCAAGACAGTCGCACACCAAAGAGGAGGAGAGTGACCTCTTCCCATATGCCTCACTCAGCACAAACTGTGATTCACCAACCAGTGCCGATTCCTCATCGATTCCATTACATGGCAGCTCTCCCGAGCAGGCCGATTCAGCAATAGACACTAAGCGGAACTTGGAGGAATTCCAACTTGTTGGGGTAACTGTGCCTGATTGGTTGAATGGCAATAAATATACAGGAATCAATGACGAAGACCTCCATCCTAAACCGGAAACCAGCGTGACTGGCACAGCGGATCTTTCTCAGGAACAACATGAATCCAGCGCTTCGACCAGTGGAGAAGCCCTCCATCTAGACCCATTGGAAGATGGTCGTGATGGACTGTCTAAAGAGTTGGAGGATCTGGGGAGAAGTTTGTCCGAGTCGTTGCATGTTACTGAAAGTAGTAATCAAGGGTCCCTGAACCAGCGACACAGAGACACATGTTCCTCTCTCAGTGATGATGAATTTTGACTTGCACTATATTCAGGAATTGTTGCTTGATGAACATTGTTACCATGGAACAAATGAGTGGCAGAGATTAATCATATTTTCAGAAGCATTTTTCAACAGCTTAGGTGGGATTCTGTATTTAGTTCTCATTAAAATCCACTGAATGTTTGTCATAGGAAGAGATCCACTTCAGCATTTATTTTTTAGATGCATTTTTAGAATTTCATATACAAATCATTTCAGAAGGCAGGCAAGCAACATATGGTTACATTTGTGTGTACCGAAACAAGTAAAATGCCTTTGACTTTTTCAAAGTATTGCTCATAGCAATGCATTCAGAATTTAGCAGGTGACAGGTGTGATACTACATACAATGTAGCCTTTCAATATGAAACATGACATTGTGTTGCCCAATGTACTGCTATAGTTATACCAGGGAGTAATGTAGTTAACTTCACTATATATTTCCAATGCATTTCTAGTCACTCTACTTTTTCGATTCTAGGTTGTTATAGCAAATTCAAATAGGCCTACTCTTACTGGAATGACGCACGTACACACCAAAACATAACCAGCAAGCAATAAAGCAGTCAAAACATTGTGTTGCGTTTTGTTGGGACTATTCGTTTTGATTACAGAGGAGCGTGTTTATTCAGTTCACACGGTGCTTACAATTTCAAATCCTGACATAAACAGCTAATGTGGGAGGCTGTAAAACGTAAACAGACCGGACAGTGGCCAGCAGTGTCTGTCCCAGCTGTCTCGTTTCTCGCATTTTCACTGCCTGACATTCCAGCCGTCTGATGTAATGGGTTTAAAACCTTCGCGTATTCCGCCGCCGCAACACGCACTATAACCCCGCTGCGATTCGTATAGTGTTTGGCAAAAGAAAAGCTGGCGACCGATGGCTCTTGTTAATAATCGTAAGTAATCCGATAATAGAGCACATTGTTAAAAAGGTTCGTCAAACGTTGCGCGACAGTTGTGCCGAGCGATTACAATGGCGTGGCGGATGTAGAAAAGGGGATCCACTTGTTGCTCTCGCTGCCCCAGGAAGTGGAACCGGGCCGGGGCTGCACTCCCCCGGACTGAGAGCTGCTGCCGCGGAGCCCGGAGCGCGACGCCAGTTTACCGCTCGCGTCTAAAGTGTGTGAAATGTGGTTAATTTAGATGGCTTGTTCTCTCGCCGCGGAGCTCACATCGTAACACGCGTTCTCGTCTAGTTTCTCGCTGTGCCCAAAGACGAAGCAACACACTGGAACCCGAGATACAAAACGGTACCGTTAACGTTATTTTGCGGATATTTACCAGCGACGTCAGCTTTACTTACGGTTGGGTCTACTTGCTGGAGCACTAGCTAATGGGGCTAACGCTACTTTCTGGTGTCTGTAACGGTTTAAAACACATTGAATGAGATGAAGTTTAGGCGTCTTAGTTAGGAACTGGCAACTGCGTTGTTTCCCCCAAACTTTTTGATGATGTCTAAATATTCTCGTTATGTGCCATACTTAAACACCCATTCTGTAACAATGTAGTGGATGATGGGGTTTGGGGGACTTTGATGGGTTTTGGGGACCGGACCAGGGACTTGACGTGTGGTTGTTGTAGCTAACGTGTGTATTCTGTTGTGGATGAGAGTATTCCCTGGAACAGGATTAACATGGACAGTTTGCTAGGTTCGTTTTGTGTACTAGTTGTCGTTTGTAACACATGCCACCACGTAGGCATGTGGTGGCATCCCTGGTCGGGATATATGGTGGCGCCAGCAAACAGTTAAAACATGTTAAAACAATGTATAAACAAAAATAACATGCAGTCATTAAACACCGTGACCCCTGACCCCCCATTGAGGAATCGTGTAGTTCTACTACTAATATGTCCGATTTACTTACTATTGTTCGATTCAAGTCTGTTTTTAAAATAATAGTTATGGTAATGGTATGTAGTATTTCACTCAAAATAGATAATTGTTTTTCCTTTCCAGGTCTGGCTGTGGATTATGAATCCGATGTGTGATCGCCCTCATAATAACGCAGTAGGAGAGACCGACAGCGACGAGGTTACTTTGACGGGACTGAGAAGGACTCCTCTTGTGTGGGACTGTGAAACATGCCCTTGCCATTCGGCTTAAAACTCAAAAGGACCCGAAGGTATAATGTTTCAAGCAAGAGTTGTCTCGTCACTCGGATTCAGCTGCTCAATAGAGAGTTTGTTGAGTTCACACTTTCCGTGGAGAGCACTGGACAGGAGTGTTTGGAGGCCGTTGCACAGAGACTGGAGTTAAGAGAGGTATGTATATATATGTATTTATTTAGTTATTTAGCACCACATTTTACAAATCTATCATCAAGATATCCTCGACAAGTGGGGTTCCGATGAGACCAACAGGTCTGTCAACTATCACCCATTGTGAACTCATTGGTTTGTTCCGATCGTGTACGTCTTGTTCATGATACAAAAAATGTGTCATTGGTCTACGACGCCGTCCACCCAAATCACCCGCACACAATGGCCCGAGACTGACCGCAACTTGTGAGGTATCTGCTGCATACTGAGAACCCTCGACGGATGACGTCAGCGATAAGGCTGCAGCAGTTTGTTCATGTGAACACTTGGATGACTAATGTTTGTGCAAGGCACCGGTGTCGTGTCATAACCTGACGCAAAACGTTTGCAACCTCAAGTCAATGGGAATATTCGCTCCTTTGAGAGCAGAGCATCGCATACGATGCCATCGGGTCACCACAGAGGTGGTGTCCAATCTAATGAGAGCCACTTGTTTTAACTACTGCATGTTTCTATTCGGGAGCGATGCGCCGGATTGTTTGTTTAAAATCGGCTTGTTTGCGCAGCTTCCCCAGCGCATGCCATGCTCTGCGGAGTCATGCGGTGCTTGCTAGTGTTTGCTCATTTATTTGAGAAGGGATGTATCGGGTTCGTCTCGGTATGTCGGTCGAGAGAGGGGAGAGAAAAAAATGAAAAAAAGGCGATTGTGATAACACGTTATCCATCCCGGGTCATGGGGTGTCAAACAACAATCCTACAGGTTCGCCCTCTCAGCAGTGTCTATTGTGAGGCGCGTTCAGCCAGACAACCGCAAGACTGAGCGACGGATGACATTATCCCCAAAATTCGGCTCATTTGTCAACATGATTTAATATCACGGCCCATTGTGCTGATAAGCGCCATAGGTGTTGTAAAACCCCTACTGAATTACACGGTTATATAGACCTTGCCAGTAGTGTTGGGTCACGCAATTATGCTCTTATCTTAGGATAATAACTGAATAAGTATGTGAGATAAAAAAAATAATAATGCTTGTGTAATCTTTACAGATGAAGCCTTTTAGGTTTAATATCTCTCTTAACCTTTCCTTCCCAGATAACATTCTTCAGCCTTTGGTACTTCAACAAGCAGAACCAGCAGAGATGGATCGACCTGGAGAAGCCGTTGAAGAAGCAGCTGGACAAGTATGGCCTGGAGCCCACTGTTTACTTTGGAGTGGTGTTTTACGTGCCCAGCGTGGGCCAGCTCCAGCAGGAGATCACAAGGTGAGGTCCCACCAACACCACCGTGGAATTGCGTCAAGTACGCAGGAATTACAACAACTTCTTTCAATTCAATTGGAAATAGTTGTGCCACCTTATGTTCACTTCAGCAAGCTCATGTGGCATACGGGGAAGGGAAAACTTGTATTTTTACATATATTTAAATGATGGGTTGTTTCAATGCCACAAACCCTAGGACATTTGAATGTTATCCCTTCAGGACTGTTATGGCAATGATAAAACACTAGATTCTACGGGCAACACAACCACTTCCTAGCATGTTGAGCATCTGTTTGTTGTAAATTGTCCTTATTTCAAGCCAAGGTGGCCCACAGACAAACAGCTTGACTTGTGTGCAGTAGCTTAGGTGTACAATCTCACTCTCTGGGCTCCCTGGTCAGGCCGTGGCAAGGACTTAGCCCCAATCCATCTTTCTGGCACTCACAACCAAGATCAGATCAACGTTTTTGGTCCAGCCTAATATTTTCTTTATTGCTCCCTCTTTCTTACCAGTGATGTTTTCCTACTGTTTGTAGAATCTGCGGTTGCAGCAGATTGTAAGATTGCAGATTGTAATAGCAAATCTGTTAGTGTACAGAAGCGAGAGGGAGAATGGACTAAAACGATACACTTCCAGTGACATGCGTGCAGTAACTGTTCTGTTAGTCACACATTGCTAGTGCAAGTCATTTATACATTATATATATGTGGTAGGAGTGGCTCTGAGGGTTATACCATGATTTGTAATATTAACTTCCCCATTTGGTGATATTTTCCATGTGACTAATGCAAAACTGTTCTTTTGCTATATTTGCTGGTTGTATAGCTTTTAAAAGGCTCATTGTGTAATTCAGTCCATTACCAACCAGTAACCTATACAAGAAATACTGTGCGTATGAAGACAGGCCTGCATAGAGTGTGGATGGGGAAAACCACGTGTTTTCAGTATCAGTTTGTTGATCATTGTTGCATACATGCATGACCCATTCATTTAAGCTGGTGTGTTTAAGACCGAATTGTAGGGATGCACCGATCAGGTTTTTTTTAGGCTGATACCGATCACTGTCATTTTTTCAGTTTGACAACTCGAAGGAGTTTTGCACACATGGAAACAAGTTGATGAACGCATCATTGGGACAAATACATGGAGCCAAAATGACAATTAAAATATTTAACAACATAAATAACCAGTATGCAAAGGAAGCATATTCAGTTTCACATAGATTAATATAGCCTGCTTATGCCAGAACTTAGAAATTAGAACGGAACTGTATTCACCCAACACACTGACTCTTTGTGAAATCCGTGCCCATGAAAGGATTGCTACAGTGGACAGCGCTGTTATAAAGTCTAGGTATCAAGAAACCCTTGTTTTGTACTGTGGCTGCAATCGTTTGGCTACGTAACGCTTGGGTTATGCCGTTTAGAGACTAATTATTTTGTAAATCGCTCTCGCTCATCTTCCAATTAAAGCGGCGGAGTAGCCAGTTAGTTTCACATAAAGCAGAAGGAATTAGCGGGGAGCAGCCTTGTCCTATGAGGTTATAGATACTTCAATAGTTTCAACTAACATGGGGAAAAGAGCAACTTTCAAACAATGTATTTGCTCCCTTCTTGTTCTTTTGGAATGCGCCTAGGTCGACGTGTTTAAACATCAATCATAGTCCACTGATTTGTTTTCCTTTCTCATTCAGACGCCATTGTTACGTTTTTCTTCTTTTTCACACAAAAATGAATCATTCTTACCAGATGACGTACATATGGGTGGACATCAAAGTAGAAAAATCAAAAACAACTTAAATTTACTGTCACTCAGCGATCAAAAAACCATGTAGCTACAAACCAAAAGAAACCTTAACAACCTGACTTCATGACAGCTCTGGGCTTAGCTTACCTTACCAGCTGATACCAACTACAATTACTGCCTCAATCAGCTGATTGTCAAAGGGGGCCTGTCTACACTCCATGTTCCAACAACTCCGATGGTTAATAATGAGCCTATTTCTACTCCCCACATTTCATTATATTCATGCATAATTCATAAAATAAAAGTAAATATCAAAATCATAATTTTGGCTCCAACATTGGGGATGTGTGAATAATGGAAAGTGTAGGACTACTCTCACACACAGTGAGAGTAAAGCCCGTTCTCCAGTGAGATGCAGGCTGGTTATTGCGGCCTACACCCGAGGTCAATGAAACAGGGTATATCTGTGGTTAAGTGTTGCCTACCTTTATTGAGAGTCGGGGGAATTTAAAGAGGAATTACGTTAAATGCAGATGCACGTTTAATGCACAAGCATTAATTGGCTCAGTGAGTGAACATAATGACGGCGTGTCTTGTCCACAATTTGTACACAATAGTTTTTGAGTCACGTGATTGGCTCCTGAAATCTGCCAATTTTGAAGTGATCATCCGGTCACGATCACATGTTCAGGGCGTATAATGGCCGATAATGATCGGTGGCTGATCGATCGGTGCATCACTACGGCAAATACAAATGACTCGTACCTAAAAAATCAATACTAACAGTTGCTCACGCATGTCAGACTTCATCGTGGCTTCATGCCATTTACGGGCAAATTTAATACAAATGAGGCAAATGTGTATGGTATGTTCAAGAGAGTATCGTCTAACCTGTCTGAATGTCTTCTACCCTTGCAGATATCAGTATTACCTACAGCTAAAGAAGGATGTTCTGGAGGGTAGGATCCCATGCTCAATAGAACAAGCTATTCGTTTGGCAGGATTGGCAGTTCAAGGTAATGCGAACGCTTTTGACAGTGCATATTAGAAGTGATGTTTCACGTGTGAAGCTGTGGTCACCACCCCACAGCTGTCGAGCTGCTTGGTTCTCAGAAAACAACGCTAGACAAATTGAAGAAGACAAACCACCACCACTGAAATAGAATTCCATTATAATCGCACCACACCCAATATAACATGGTGAGCAGATGAAAGCCAATCCTAAATTGGAACTTTGTTCAAACTCCACTGTGACTTGCAAAGAGAATCACACGCCCACCCGTTGAATATTAAAAATGACACCCGGCCAACACCTAAATTGTGTTTTGGAAATGGGATTGCTACATTTAAAATTGCAACATGTTGAACTATGCACCCCCCCCCCCCTCGGCTCAACATTTTGCCATAGTGCTGATAATCATTTCTAGCTGTAGTAAATTCCAGAGCTGCTGTAGGCATGTTGACACAAAAATGATGGACTATACCCCCTTTTGTGAAGTACAGTGTTAGTTGTCAACAAAAGGCTTTCACTTTTAACTTAATATCAAATCATGGCACCAGAAGAAAAAACAACAACTCATTTCTCATAAGTCACGGGGTGTTACCGCAGCCTGGCTGCTGAGGTCAATTACTGTGGCAGTAATGTCCAAGTGGCTGACCCCAACACACATTACTTAATCGACCCATAACCACCGGTAACAATTGATCTAAAACCTTGTTCAAAAGTCATGCTTGCTTATCAATTGGGTAATAAAGTTCGACCGAGCGTGTGTGTGTGTCTATATATATATATATATATATATATATATATATATATATATATATATATATATATATATATATATATATATATTTTTGTATATATATAT
>OOFB01004380.1:2434-14260 GCA_900323305.1 Trachyrincus murrayi
CGGAGGTAGTTTTGAGGACAGATGGGATTATCTAGTCAGGACTAAAAATATTAATCATCTGGGTTATTTTTGTGAAACCTCTCACTCTGTCTCACTCTCTCTCTCTATCTCTCTGTCTCACTCTCTCTCTGTCTCACTTTCTCTCTCTCTATCTCTCTGTCTCTCTCTCTCTCTCTCTCTCACTCTCTCTCTCTCTTACAGAAACAGCTACACCAAGGGATTATTTAACAGTATCACTGACTGATTAAATCAGACCATTCAGAACATTTTATTGCAATAACCTTATTTCATATATATTTGCACCCATGGTCATCAAAAATGTCTTCATTCTGAATGGCTTCTGATACAACATCTGCAAATGGCCAACACAAAAAACGCCTGGATATCTCTGAACTAACGTGTGTCTGACAGACCCTTTAACAGACCCTTTAACAGACCCTTTCCACCTCACCTCCAATTGGAGCAAAGACGACTTCAACAACAGTGACTCATCAGTAGTGGTAGAACATTCTAGCTTCCTCTAGACTAAACAAGTACACAATATGTGTCACAAACAATACGTCTCACAAACAATACGTCTCACAAACAATACGTCTCACAAACAATATGTCTCACAAACAATGCGTCTCACAAACAATATGTCTCACAAACAATATGTCTCATTCAAAGTTATTCAAAGTTTTTCTTACAAAGCCAGAAGTTGCACTATAAACAACATTTACATGTGCATGCTTCTATCTTGTCAGTCTTGCTCAACAGAAGAGCAGAAAGAGAAAGAAAGAAAGAGACTAGGAAGGATGAGCGTCTATGTAAATGCTAGCATGAAGCAGTATATGGAGATCTGTCTGGTGATCTGTTGTCAATAGCAGAGGACTGATTGATTCTGTTCCAGCCCTGCTGTTGTGTCCCCGACACCCACATCAAGTGTCCATATATCCTCCTGGTGCCCGGGTCGTGTCCCTTCCAAAGCTCACTGAGAATTATGGGAGAATTTTACTATAACATATTGCAACATATTACCATATATGCTATACTAAGTGTGGAAAAACACTGAGAGTCACTGGGTGGTGTCTCTTGTTTTTGTCTCTTGTTCTTCTAAAAACAGAGGACATCTTGTGTCACCATATGTTAAGAAGCCTTGGGGGAAAAGGCCAAAGGTCATCCGTGCCCTAGGAGATTAGTGATCAATGGGTATTGAACACCACATATGGAAATAGTTAGTGGGATGGTTGCTCAAATTAGGTAAAGGGTGAATCTTGGACATAGGGGAATGATGAAGTGGAGGGTGAACCCCAAAAAAACCAAAGTTGACACAACTGCATAGGATGATGGGAGTGGTTTAGAACATACATACAATGCATATGATTGGTTTGGAACATCTATACAATGCATGTGATTGGTTTAAAATATATGGGAGTAATCCACAGAGAAGAGCATTAAAGGTGTATCCTGAGTCTAGTTGGGCAGCTTCTTTGCAAACTAGCTCAGGCTTTTGTATTGCTTGTTTCAAGTGATAATAAAAGTCTTTAACTTTGATACTTCGGCTTCTCGACCTCTCCTATTTTTTGATAAAGTTTTGAATGTTGTTATCCACAACAGAATCACATTAATAATAATAATAATAATAATAATAATAATAATAACACTAATAATAATAATAATAATAACACCCGTCCCATGGATGCGAAGTTGAAGATTTCCTTTTAGTTTTATTGATCACATCCAATCATCAGCACCAACGGCAAATAGGAAACACTTGCGTGTCAGTGTTGCCCACAATCAATGTGGTAACCATAGCAACCACGAGACAAACCTGATGTGCACTGTGCTCCCGACTCTTTGAGTCTCGTAAATACAAGTCACTGTTAATCAGCATCAGCTACCTCTCAGATCAAATGATTGTTTCCAGTCTATTGTCGCCATCCCAGTTGGAAACAGCCAGAGCACAAAACAAAGTGCTGTAAAAAACATTGTGTTTGGCTAAGAGGACTTTAAAGTGAAGCTGTCACTCATAACCAACCTACCTGCTATCTGGGTCCCTTTACAGACACTAAAAACACTTTACCGAAAGGCCAATAGCCATCACCATTATGCATGTACCATATAGTACAAAAGTACAGTTTAGTTCATTTTGAACTAGTTTGAACTAGTTTTAAACATTTTGCAAATGCTTGCCTCATCTTTAAGGTTTTGGGCTTGAGTCAGTTTGTAACTGGGTTACAGGCTTGAGTTAGTTCATAATGTCATCTTTAAGGTGTTATGAGTTAGTACTGTCCCTGATAAATACATAAATAAATAAATAGGATACTTGTTTACTTCAAAAAGTAGTTAAATTAAAAATTAAACCCAAAACAAAATCTAAATCTAAATCCTTCATTCCTCAGGTATAAAACGTCTTCTACATTTCTCATGACAGAAACCAACAGCAGAGGTTCAGTAAATAATATACTTGTGATTCAAGAGATGATGGTTAAAACATAATATGTATATCGGAGAACGTTCTAGTTCAACTCAGCGTGGAGCACAGCGTGGACAAGGTATTTAAAAACCAGAGGAAATGATGGACCCCGGTTACATCACAGGATCTAGCAGGATCAGCCTGCATGCATCTGGCTGAGGCCACCATCCAGCCCACCAGGAAAACCGCAGGCTCACGCGTGTGTGAACGTAACGAGGATACACCGAGAGAGAGGAGAGAGAGGAGAGAGAGAGAGAGAGAGAGAGAGAGAGAGAGAGAGATGACAGAGGAAAGAGAGGAGAGAGAGGAGAAAGAGAGGAGAGAGAGTAGAGAGGAGAGAGAGAGGAGAGGAGAGAAGATAGGAGAGAGGAGAGAGAGTGGAGAGAGAGGAGAGAGAGAGAAGATAGGAGAGAGAGATATTGTGATTGTGTACTTGTTGTTCTCAGCCCCACTTGTCTGCTAAATTACTGAATGTAAATGCACCGTACCTGAGTACAGGTGGAGTGTCTCGTTGTTGCAGAAGTCGGTGGAGCAGCATTGCCTCTTGGACAGGTTGCGGGAGCCCTGGCAGAACATCTGGCCGCTGTACTGGGCCGGCGTCAGGCAGGACTTCGCCCGCTCCTCCTTACCGTTGACCAGCGTCACCGAGTTCCAACAGGCGCCCGCCGTGTCCGTCTCGCACGTGTGGTTCAGGCACAGGTGGCACACACACCTGAGAGCTGAAGAACCAACGAAAACAGTCGTCAACTCTCGACGTTGTTTTGATTACTCGCAGCCTCACTTGTAAGTCGAGTGTTCGCTAAATCAGGGGTTCATGCCGTGACCTACCTGTGGAGCTGCTTTTGGCGCAGGACCCACCAAAGAGATCATTATTATTATTAATAATAATAATAATAATAATAATAATAATGTATCTATGTATATTGTTCATCAATACAGTATTCGCCCTTTCAGTCTTAACACTACACAGTAATGACCAACACATATACACAAGACCCACAGTTTGAAAACCACTGTGCTAATAAATATCAATAAATGACTACATGTAACGTGTTTAGAGCACTGGAGCAACCTGTGTTAAATACTTGGCTGGCTAAACCAGAATGACAGCAGCCATTATGATCGTCGTTGTTGTTATTATGTAAACAACCCCCATGCGACGCCACCTCGGAAGGAATAGTGACGGATATTTTGAAACATCCTATTTTTTGAGCGTCGCTTTCACATGAGCGTGAAAAATGTGGCTTGATGCCGCGTGACTCCACTGCAGGGCTGAAAGACCACGCCAGACGCCGCTATGCTGAAGAAACCTCGCTGTCCTGAGGAGGAGCGGGTGGTTATGTAAGGTCTGCTCCTGGAGGTACAGTAAAAAACGAGATGCTCCTCGTTTGGGAAGGCTTCACCTTCTCACAGAAAACACATGGGAACTCAGTTAGCATCATCCAATATGTCTTGAGAAGAATTGAATGGACCATGGATCTCCTGCATGTAACATCTTCAACTTTCTCTTCCTGATAATAGTTCAACGTTATAAATCAAATAAAAAGTCTTTAGTTCACACTAACAAGGGGGTTTCATTTGTCATTAAACTCTCATCTCAAAATATAAAATATATTTCTGTTTCTGGAACCGTGCCTTGACCTGACCAACCAGAGGTCTTCCCTCCTCTTGGTTCTGGGGTGTAGGCCTACACTTCATCAAGATCTTGTGGATTTAACTGTAAAAGATACACATCTATTGCCTACTTGTAAAACGCTTTTTGCTTTTTTAACACCCATAGTCACATTTTGCACTATTGCATAATGTGAAAGATATGGCATTATGCATTACAGATATAAATGTGACAATACAAATACAAAACTGTCACAGCAGATATGCTGTTCTTAATAGCCTAACGTGAAAATATTTATCTTATGTTCTATAAAGTGAGAGGAGGTGAAGCTACAGGTGTTTCAGTTGCTTCGGTATGTTTGATCACTCAATTGCCAGTAAAAGTCTGCTGATCATGTGTGTCAAAGTGCAGGTAAGGACGCGGTAGTAAGGACGCGGTAAGGAAAGCAAATATGGCTATTAGATTGGACAAATAACTACAAACAACTGAATTCATAATGCCAAGAGCACCTGTTTAGGACCGGAGTGTTCCGGGGCCACAGATCCTATTGACATATGCATTTTGGTAACTGAGCAACGCGTAACAGACGTGCGTAAAACATCAGGAGTAAGAAAATGTCTTCTCGTGTCCTCCTCAAACTAAAAACGTGTGTTTGCCTCCGTGGAAATCGACGACATCCTGATAAGTCTGGTCCTTGAAAAACACCCGTGATGGTTGTTCAGGTTACTGAGACTCCCTCCTGACATCTGCTACTCGTTAGTATTTATTAAACTAGTTTATTTAAAGCTGTTTCTATAACCGTCAGATCTTCATTAGACTTCTCAAACCACGGAGAGCCTACACTGTCTTGGTCGGATATTATACGCCTACACTGTAGATCATTATTGTCAAAGTCAAAGTTTGCTGAGTAAATAAGTTATAGCAATTGCCTACTATGTAGTTAAGCTGACATTTCTTCTCTTCTATTTGAATGAAAACGACATTAACCTACTTATAACTTATAATTCACAAACTGACACTAGGCTGTCATGCAACTATAAACAAGGCTATCACGCTCACATTAAAGACAACCATGTAATCAAACATAAAACAATAAAACAACCCAGAGTCAGAAGGTCAATCAGTTGGTCAAAGTCTGGTTGTCAGAAGGTTCCAGAAGGTTTACCTTCGGTGAGCTGCGCGACGGACAGGAACATCAGCGCCGCCTCGACGCTCCGCAGACGAGTCATGTGTCCGCCTGGCTGCAGGACTGTTTAAACTGCTGTTGAATAACTCATCACTCTTTGTTTAAACGGCTGTTGAAGAAGTCATCACACTGTTTAAACTGCTGATCCACAAGACCTCATCACTCTCTGGGTTCGTTCACTTCGACCACATCGCTCCTCTCAACGCGCGCGCGCGCACACACACACACACACACACACACTAAGAGAAGTGAATACGCTCCGCCTCTGCTGACGGTAAGAGGATTACCACCACAGATAAAGACTCTCTGGAAGCCGCATGTCCTCTCAACTCTGCTCGCTGTGCTTGAAGTAAGTAGGACTGCATGTAAAGCTGCTTCTCGTGTGTTTGGTGTTTATTTACTGCTCCAGGTTCTCTTCTCCGGTAATGGTCCAAACAAATGAGTCGATCAAGCGAAGCGCCATCTGTGTCTGTTTGTTCATCTTCCCTGAAGGTAGTTTTAAAAACGTTTACCTGGTTCCCAAAGTCAGTGTCAGTCGGTGTAAGCACCCGAAGACCCAGCATGTGAGATCTTCCTCTCAGATCTCCTGAACAGTGAGTGTAACACCAGCTGGGTTAGAAGATCTCAGAGGTTCTCTCCATGTCTCCAACTCATCCAACCTGATTACACGGAGACGTTGCGTCTACTTTGAATCTGGGTAATTATTTAAATATTGATATGCATTTGTTTGAATGACTCATTGAAAAAAATATTTAGCAATGTAATCAGATTCCTGTATTTATATTTTAATTTCATTATATATATTCTACAATATTTTTAGATCAAACAAATGTATATAAAAAATATATATAAATTGCAGATTAAAAGTAGAGATTATCTTGACCCTGTTTCTTCTGAAAATATAAAAACTCTACTTCAAATAGTTTCAGTGCAGTATAGGCCTACCATGCAAACTCTCAATGTAGGCTATCCTATATGAACGCATGTATATTTTATACACACTACTCAATCTGTCAGTATGTAGTAGCAATAGAGCCTTTTCACAGAGGTGTCATCGTAGGACAAACACAGGTGCTCCTTTATCAGGCAGTAGACTGAACTAGTGAACATCATCACTAGCCTTGCCCTGGTACATAAAAAGAGCCATAAAAGGCTCTATTCCTTACAGCTTCTGTCTGTAAAGTATATTTGCATCTATAAAAGCACTTAAAGGTAAACATTGGATAATACCTTTGATTTAGTTTTTATACCGGCCAGTTTAGAACTTCAGCAGTGTCCAGTGTCCTAGTGACAGTATGTAGTATAGTGTATGTAGTAGTGACAGTTAGAGACACAATTGTGTGTTGTTATTGTAAACGGCATCAAGACAAATGAGACAGTTAAACGATTACAGTTTTTCTATTTAATTAATAGAAATCACTATTTGATATAAAATATTAAAGAAATTTAAAAAAGGCTGAAGTTTGACTTTGACAATGCACGCATTAAGACAGCATTACACTTGGAGGACACTCCTGGAGGAATGGAGCTCAGCATTATCTAGCATACATCGTATTTGTTCTCTGTAAAGCTGGAAAAATAATAAACAAAACACAATATGTAGAGAATGTATTAATGTCAAAATACATCTCTTGATGAGAGACTACGCTAACTCAGTTGTACGTCTAACTAATGTTACAGGATGAGACCATGTCGCATGAGACGCAGGTAAAACATCACTCCCAGCTCCGCTTCTCTGATCATCGTTGACGATCTACCATATCGACCGAGCACATGGCCTGAAGAAATGTTCCTTATCGACCAAGCGCATGGCCTGAAGAAATGTTCCTTATCCACAAGAGCATGGCCTGAAGAAATGTTCCTTATCCACAAGAGCATGGCCTGAATAAATGTTCCTTATCCACGAGAGCATGGCCAGAAGAAATGTTCCATATCCACGAGAGCATGGGCTGATCTGGCATGATCTGGCATCATTGCGAATAAATTATGCAAAGACGTACCAGTGCAATGAGAGAAATAAAGTGGTATTGCTAAATACTACATCTTCCACATTTTTTTCCTAAATGATAATGCATCAAAGTAGTTCTGTAGTTCTAAATAAAAACTAGAACACTCCAAAGCCCAGGTAGCAGTATCCTCTCTTTCTTCTTCTTCTTCTGTGAATACTTTCCACCAGTAGTGAAGCTTCAAGGTCTCTTCTATGATTACATCTCCTGGTCTGGTCGGCAGTCTCTGAGAAGCCCTGTAAGCCATCTTTGGATTGCAAAATGTTCCCCCCTGCCAAGTGTGTGTTTTTCCCCCAAAATAAATAGTGTGCCGGTATACGGGCACCGGGCTGGTCTGTCGTCCTCCGTCACGATGCCAAACGCTCCCGGTCTCTCGATGTCCCAATAAAGGCATGGAGTGAGCCCTCCTCACCTCGCCCTCAAATATCTGTCTTGATTTTGTCCAGCGAGTTGTCAATCTTTGTCAAAGTCTTTTTGATGCGCAAAGCCGTTAGCCTGGCAGACGGGTTCTGGTACCAACACTCCTTCATAAGTTTAGCCATGGACGACAAGGTCTGGAAATACAGAGGTGTCAAAGTTAGATCAACACAAAGGTTTACTACCTTGACTTCTTGAACAGAATTCCTTCACCACTATACTGCCAACTAACTCCTTACCTTGGTGACTTTAGCTGTAAAGACGAAACTACTAACTAACTCCTTACCTTGGTGACTAGCTGTAAAGACGAAACTAGTAACTAACTCCTTACCTCTGTGACTTTAGCTGTAAAGACGAAACTAGTAACTAACTCCTTACCTCGGTGACTTTAGCTGTAAAGACGAAACTAGTAACTAACTCCTTACCTCAGTGACTTTAGCTTTAAAGACGACACTAGTAACTAAGTCATTACCAATTGGTCCTTACATGGCTAGCGTTAGGCACCCATGGGGGTCCTATATATATTTATACACATATTGACTCACAGGGTCTGAGAACCATCGGTTGGGGATGTTGGGCCTCTGCTGGTCCACACAGACCACCTTCTTCATGTCGTCGAAGCTCGGGTCGCTGGGGACTACGTCGTGGAAAGGTGGTTTGTATTCCTCCACGATGCCTGGAGGCGGAGAAGCAACAACAAGAACACACCTTTGAGCTCCGAGGGGGAATATATTATGTATGATATATAGATATGATATGATTACTGATACGGTCTTATCAGGTAGAATACATGAGGTTCATTAAGTTCAGTCATAGTTCTATCCATCCAAATGAATACCAAGGTTCTGCATGAACGTATGCTAATGATAAGCTAATCACATCACTTCAGATAAGGACACCTTGTTGTGTATGTGGGTCATGTGATCAAAGACCGGAATATGATTGGACAGTCAAGGCCAGGTCACTCAGAGGTCTCCTGTTGTTGCTAATGGATCGGCTCACTGACGCATGCGGTCAACTTTATAGTTCTACGTCTCTGGACCGCACGTTTCCCTTCATTAAGTGATCTTAGAATAAACCAATATCGTAGTATTGATTACAACACATTATAACCTTCAAGCAGCGTCGTGATGACATCACAAACCACATCATTAAAAAATCCCTGCAGTTCTGTCCTGACCCGACCGGGCCGATATACGATATAGCACGTGTGTACGTAGACAATGCATCCGCCTGGGGTTCGACTGACCGTTGCTGACGGTGCGCCTGGCAAGCTCCCACAGCACCAGGCCCAGTGCCCAGATGTCCACCCGCTTGTATGACTCGAAGCAGTCGGTCTGGATGGAGTCATCCAGCACCTCGGGGGCCATGTAGCGCTTGGTCCCCACCTTGGGGTTGTTGCCCACGTCCAGCTCGTTGGTGTCCTGGAAGTGCATCACCGCCAGACCTGGAGAGGAGGAGGAGGAGGAAGATCTCTGTTCAATATGCTTAGTTGTCAAGTATTTATTTAACCCATAAACTGCAAAGGAGCGTATTTGTTGCTAAAATAACAAATCAAATTTTGATCACAAAAAACATCCATGTGGTCGCAGGAAAAGGAGCTGGGTTTTGGCCCTGGGAGTTGGCCCTGGCTTTCCACTTCTTCCATTTTCTCCCCAACAACAACAACACCCACCACCCCTACCCCCGGCCCAACTAACCAACCAATCTCCCTGTTGGGAACAAAACAACAATAACCGTGTTTTCCCTGTAAACACGTCAACGGAGAGAGAGAACAGCCAATAGAAGCTCTTGACCAGGTTAGAGCCGGCTGCTGGATGTGATTATTTATTAAGAGAACCAGGAACATTGGCGGTCCGACCGCAGAGGTCTTAAGTGGCTCCTAATGTGTTTCTAGTGAGCAGCGCTGCACTTCCTCTAATGACCTCTAATGATTAATAACAGACTGAGTTTGGCCACGCCCCCTCCACCTGAAGCCATCAAACAGGAACAGAAACTAACTAAAAGCCAGCGAAAATGTGACGAAACACAAACAGGGCCAAAAAAGCACTTAGACCTTCATAGTATGTAATTTGTTGTGATTATAATTATGTTCTCCATTATCATAACTATCGTTGCATATTTTGGCTTTATCGTTAGCTATTTTTATTTCCTTTCTTTTCTATTTTGTAAGCCTCTTGTTTTCATTTTCTGTGTCACATGCGCAGTGGTTTCGCCAACGGCTGTTTTCTTCTCGCTAATCACCGCGTTCTGTGAACAAATTAACTTTAGGACTACATTTCTAAACTCACCCAGGTCAGCGATGCAGCACTGCCCGGTCTTGTTCACCAGGATGTTCTTGCTCTTCAGGTCTCGGTGGGCGATGGCCGACTTGCCCTGCGTGCCGAAGATCTCCACGTGGAGGTGGGCCAGGCCGCTGGCGATGGACAGCGCCATGCGCAGACACCCAGCCGCGTCCTGTGTGCTGAGCTGCAGGTAGTCATACAGTGAGCCCATCTCGTGGTAGTGGGTGATGAGCCACAGCTGCGTGCTTGAGTTCCTGGACGTCATGTCCGACGCGATGAAGCCTGAGGACGAGGACGGGAGTGAGTCTCCTTTATTATCCCCACCACGTGGGACTAGACGCTAGTACACACACACACACACACACACACACACACACACACACACACACACACACACACACACACACACACACACACACACACACACACACACACACACACACACACAGTCACACACACATACCCAGGATGTTCTCGTGGCGCAGCAGCACTGTGTTGTAGATCTCCGTCTCTCTGAACCAGGACTTTTCATCCCTGGAGGAGAAGATCTTCACGGCCACGCTCTCGCCTTGCCATTGGCCGCGCCACACCTCACCGTAGCGGCCTTTACCTGCGGTGGGAAACACAGTAGCGTTAGCGGACGTTAGCATTAGCGGACGTTAGCGTTAGCGGTCATCGACGTTAGCGTTAGCGGTCATCGCCGTTAGCGGGCATTATCGTTAGCAAATAGTACCGTTAGTGAACGTAACAGCAACGATTACAGAGTGCTATATTTAAATCAAACTGTCTTTATAATAGCACTTTTCGTGTAGAAGAACCTTTGTCTAAAATAACAGTAAAGATCAGTCATGTGATTTGATTATTAATAGCAACATGCAGGTAAATATGTAACACACCATACAATATAAGATACGTATGACTAATGTTTTCAACTATTCACCTATGAAGGTCTGACTTTGGCAGAAGACATGAGGTCATGAAGTGCAGTTTCATTCGTTTTGTCACATTTTTAGGCTTGACTTTTGTCTCCAATAACTAATAACTAATAATAACCAGATGTGAATCTACAGTGAGATATTTGTATTGACACGTGAGATACTGCGCAGACCTCCGTGAGACTGTGAGGGGAACGTATTATGATTTCTACATTATTCTAACCCCGGTGGACTATTTGGCAACAGTGGTGCAAAGCACTGGAAAAGGTCTCTTCACAATAAGAGCTCCATTAGTGTGGGAGATGTATGGGAGGAACACTCACCCACACACTCGTTGAGGGTGATCTGCCGGGCCACCGTCCTCTGCACCAGGAACGGGAGACCAGAGCCACTTCCAGACGTACAGGAATGATCCAGCAGGTCCTGGGAACACACACACACACACAATACGTTTAACTGTCGGCTGGGAAGTATGAATTACACGCACGCACACACCCTAGAGTTGATGAGTCATCTTTGGCGCAGCAGTAAAGGAGAATCATTAACTGGCGTCTCCATGGCGACGTAATCAGGCTGCCTTTGATGTGATACCCATAGAGGGGGGGGCTTAGACACTTGCTGTGTGTGTGTGTGTGTGTGTGTGTGTGTGTGTGTGTGTATGTGTGTCTGTCTATGTGCACGTCTGAAGGGAAGCTAGGCTACACAGAAGTTTCAGGTGTGTGTTTGATATGGGAGTTAAAAGGGAGTTAGGGTATACACTGAAGTTTTGTATGTTGTGTGTGTGTGTGTGTGTGTGTGTGTGTGTGCGTGCCAGCGGTGCGTGTGCGTGTTTGGTGTGTGTATGTGTGTGTGTGTGTATGCAGACATGCTAGCAGGCTGGTGGAGGGTGAGGGACATGGAGCAGCTCCGAGGCCTGGTGGTGGGGCT
>OOFB01004384.1:1355-17325 GCA_900323305.1 Trachyrincus murrayi
GAGAGAGAGAGAGAGAGAGAGAGAGAGAGAGAGAGAGAGAGAGAGAGAGAGAGAGAGAGAGAGAGAGGGAGAGAGAGAGAGAGAGAGGGAGAGAGAGAGAGAGGGAGGGAGATAGAGGGAGGGAGAGAGAGAGATAGAGGGAGGGAGAGAGAGAGAGAGGGAGGGAGATAGATAGAGGGAGAGAGGGAGGGAGAGAGAGATAGAGGGAGGGAGGGAGAACAAATCAATGGTGGGATGAATTTCATGGGTGTGCGTGTATAATGCACACGATGGTCGGCACGCACATGCATCCGACTGTCACAACACGCTAATTGAGTCTGTTAGCGGAGATATACTCCTGTTTGTTTGTGGAGCGTCGTGGACTGTGCTGAATGCTGTGAGTTTCATTACCTGTAGATCAGCAAGCTATTTCAACAGAGTGGATTCATCTTGGTGCCGCCCGCACATCTTTAATAAACATCATTAGACAAGAAACGCCATCGCTGCTTCGCTGCTTCTCACCGGGAAGGACTGAAAACAAACAGAACCAATTAAAAACATCCACGGTCCTGTGTTGGTTTGGCAGAGCAAGGCATTAGCACTGCCAGGGTTAGCGGTTCGAGTCCCACTAGGACCACCCGTGTTAAGAATGTACACGAGATGATTCGGATTGTGTGTCCACCGAATGGCCATTTTACACCTTCAGTTATTTAGCAGACACTTACAGTGATGTGTCATTAAGGAGCAGGTCGGGGTCAGAGGTCATTAAGGAGCAGGTCGGGGTCAGGGGTCATCTTGCCCTAGGATGCCTACAGGTTCGGCTGCGGACATTGGGGGATCGAACCCAGAACCTTTAGGCTGGGAACCAAACACCCTGTTACGTATTACCCCGGTCCATCCCTGTGTCACCCCTGTTACGTATTACCCCGGGCCATCCCTGTGTCACCCCTGTTACGTATTACCCCGGTCCATCCCTGTGTCACCCCTGTTACGTATTACCCCGGTCCATCCCTGTGTCATGGAGGGTTTTTAAACGGTAGGTTCTGAACGCTAACAGGGTGGCGGAATTCAGTTCCACCAGCCTGTTAGCGTTTAGAACCAAGATGGCCGCTCACGTCCGTGTCTTAGCGGCTCAGTCCAGACTCTGGCCGGCTTCTGTTGGGTTTCCGAGGCAGATAATCCTCTCGGCTCTGCTTCAGCACAGCCAAGTACCCCAGAGTTACAGCAGTAGTACAGCCTAATAACACACACACACACACGGCCAGACCATACCGTGATAGCAGTATCTACAGTATATGGTGTGCAATGTAAAGATTAAACCAAAACAAATGTGATAAGCAGTGTACAACAAATCCCCCCCCCCCCCCCCCTCGCCGATGTTCACCTCCCCCGTCCTCTCCCCCGTCACCTCCCCCCTGAGCAGATAAAGAGCTAACGCTAGCTCTGTGTCCCAGACAACAGGCCCTGATGTACGCTGGCGTGTGACATGCATCTTATGAAAACCCATCGAAATGCTCATAAATAAACGTTATAATGCCACCCCTGCAGCTTTATCACATCTCCAGCTGTAATGGAACAGGGTGGGAGGCGGGGGAGATGGGGGAGCTGGGGTTCAGATGAATACATTTCAGATTTACGACCCTGTACAATCTTACCCCTTATCTGGGTAGTATCGCTATCTTGTGCATTGTTTCTATGTCTCTCTCTCTCTCTCTCTCTTTCTGTCCCTCTCTCTCTCTCTCTCTCTCTTTATCTCTCTCTCTCTCTCTCTGTATCTCTCTCTCTCTCTCTCCCTCCCTCTCTCTCTCTCTCTGTCCCTTTCTTTCGCTGTCTCACTTTTCTTCTCTCTTCGTTTTATTCTATCGCTCCTGGTCTCTCACTCAGCCTCGTGTGTGTGTGTGTGTGTGTGTCTGGGTGTGTGTATGTATGTAAGCCAATACACATACATAATACCATACATACACTACACCTGTTGAATCAAGAATAGCACTGCTGTAATTATGGTTATATAACTGCTATGACGTAATGTAACCGCTGGGGCGATGGCTCTCCCTGCGCTGGTGTAAAGGGCGTGGTCATATTCAAGACCATTTTCATGCTTCCACACGCGTTTTAACATCTTGCGTTATCAATAATCCTAATGCCCCAGTGAACATAAATGCATCGCAGGCGGTTACGGATCATTAGGTATAGATCTGAAATTGAAATAATGCTCCATTAAATAGCTATAGCTTACTGTATGACTCAGCAGTCTCCCGTGACCCCAGGTGCGTATCAGGTGACCCCGTTTAGGGTCCTGACCCCACGTTTGGGAAGCACTTGTGTAGAGGCACTTCGTAGACTTGGCAAACCCTGTCTGTTAAAAATGATTTGAAATATAACTACAAAGACAAAGACCCTGACAAGTGTTTAAGGTGTTGTGTCTTCGTGTTTTATCATGTGCAGTGTGATTCCTGGCAGCCAGGGTAAGTTGAAAACAACATTTTATAGCAGCATATACACATCAGAAAAACATGTTTACTATGCTAATTCAAATGTATGATGTCTAACCTTGACTCCGACTGGAACATATTCATTTTTTACAGATATTGTTTACCAAAACAACAGACAAGAAGAAACAAACCTGTAATTTAATGAACACCCCAGAGCTTTCATTTCAATCCCCATCAACACACAGCGTATTTAAATACGAACAACAAGAGGACGGCGACGTTACAAAACATCGTCCGACTGTCAGCTCCACCACCAGACAGCTCTATATCCATTCATCTCTGCCTCACTGAACATAAGCTGTGTGATGCTAAGCCTTAGCCTCTGTGTGACCTGTGTTTCGCCTTCATATATCTATACGTAGTATAGTATTATACGTATCGTATAAAAAATAGATATTTTCTCTCTGTAGAGTGTGGGGAACGATAAGATGGGCGGCCCACGTAAGCCGGAGCTGATAAGACGAAGAAGCGGGAAGGAAACGAGAGGAGGTGACGACATAGCGGGACTACAGAACGACAGCACAGCGCTCAAAATGGCTGCTGATCGCGTTGACGCGTGTGAGAAACGCTTTAGCAACAACAATGATGTTTGTTGTAGTCATTTAATTCATTTTTAATAACTTAAAAGAAGGGGGGGGGGGGGTGTTGTCTGATGTCTATTATATTTTCGTTTGTTTGTTTTTGTTTGTGTGCTTCGTTGACATCATGTGTGGCGCTGATAGGTTTTCCTTATTTTTTATCTGTGGTTAAAATCGTTTTTTTAATCCTGTCTTTGTGCAACATATCCCTTTGTTCACAGGCTGTCAGAAATGATCTTCACTTCAGGAATGTTTTGGAATCACTGTCAATTATCTTCAGACAGATTTCGTAAGGACGTGCCAGTGCATTTCTAATCAACCAATATTGCTTCATTAACACACGTCTGATTTCTAATCAACAACAAAACGAGACGACGCCCGTGTTTAGATAGATCAAAAAAATAATAAAAGAGACAGAACAAAGACCGCAATCTATCCAGACAGCAGCTCTCTTGGAATGAAATCTCCTGAGCTGCATCATCGATTTCACCCGTAAAGCGTGAGATTAAATGGGCTATCGCGGATATACGAACTGTGATATGAAATAACAGAAGAAGCGGTGTGTCTTTTCTGTGAGCTTTACTGGCAGGTTGCTGCAGGGGGGAGGGTCCATCTAACACTACATACTGTAGCTTTGTCCTTTCCTTCAGTCAGTCCATCGTGTGTCTGTCAAGCTGTCTGCCATGTGGTGCGTTCTTTGGACATGGTACAGGACAAGATACGAAGTGGTTATACTCTTTCTGCGATGCCCTATCTGTGCCTTCACGTGTTCTTTGTCAGTACGTGACAGGGTATGAATACCACGGTCGGTACGCACCATTTGGGTGAAGTACTATTTGACACTGGTCCAGTGTTCGCAGCGACATCTGTTCCCTGCGTCTCCATCCGCTGATCTCACCACCAGAAGGGTCTTAAGATCAGCCGCGCGTGAGATGCCAGAAGATAACTCCACGAGACAAGGAAACCTCACGTGGAAACGGGAAGACGTTAAATGTCAGAAGGAATATAAGACATGTGCATCAAACGTGCAGCGTTAGAACAAGAAACCCTCTGATAAGGTCTGTCAACGTAGGCCCACCTGCGAAGTTTACTGAAGTTCTTCCTGAATTTAATAGGGAAGTTAACTAACCTATTTAAGGTTGTCAAACCTAAAGATGTAACTTGGCATTGAAATGCACTTCATTAATACTGATTTGTTTTTTTCTTAATCCCCAAATGATGTCGGTGTCGTTCTGAAAGCATTTCTGCGCATAAAATGTGATTCTAGACTTTACGTCTTGTCCATTAGCCGCTGGCTGGAGTTTTAACAGCGCTGTCCCGTGGACGCTAGCATCCCCAAAACAAATCACATTTACAGTCTCTCAGGTTTTATTTAGACCCGCCGTATGCCGGGTCACAGAGGCATCTCAGAGGCTTAGTGCAGGATACCCCGTCTTAGTGTACCATAGTGTGTTGGCTCGACGCTTTGAGTCCCATCCGAGATGTTCTCCGGAGGGGAGGGGCCCGTCCCGGCCTCACTAGTTCCAGACGTTTTCAGACAGTTCCAGACGCCCGGAAGAGCCAAACTATTCAGGGCATCTGCTGACGATACGAAGCGTCTGAAACAGTGCTTTACAAACTTTCTTTGTCAGCTCCCCCCCTTTGGTAAAACTATGTAATGTGCCTTGTTTTTATACGGTGCAGTGGAGCTGCTCTCCTCACTCCCATACAGGACATTCTCCCTCCCAGCCCGGCTCCCTGTGCAGCGGTCTAATACAGAGTGGTCCAGCCCAGCTCCCTGTGCAGCGGTCTAATACAGAGTGGTCCAGCCCGGCTCCCTGTGCAGCGGTCTAATACAGAGTGGTGATGGAGCAGACGGTGTGTTTATATGTGGTGACGTAGATAGACATCACATACAGACTCTGCCACTTCCTGCAGTTATTCGTCCGATTTGCAACTTCTGTTTGTCCATATCCGATAGCGCAAATTAAAATCGCCACAAGTCTCATAATTAAGTCTTAAAATAATAATATTGCCTAATTAGTTTACATTTCCCGCATGTCTTCTCGCAAGAAAGAAAGCACATGAAAGCCACGCGGAGTAAAAGTTGTGGTGTTTGCTCTTTGCACAATATAGATATTTAAAAAATGTTTTTCTGTATGCTGTCTGTGTAGAGAACATCAACAGCGTACCAATTATCTTGTCCTCTCAATCCTATTTATACGTCAAAACAACCTTTATCATAGATATTTATGTTACGATCATAACAAAGTTGAAACTCAGGAATGGTTCGTCCTTGGTAGACAAACTGAAATAACTAAAACCATACATTACACCGTTTTGACTTTTCATACACTGCCAGACACATACTGGTATGGAGCTTGTTATTATAATGTATTTTATTAAGTTCATCAGAGAATATGACTCTGTGTATAAAAGACACAAGATCACTGATTCCTCACCTTTGCTCCCTAACTGCTTAAACGTCATAAAAGATGAACCTCATGGCTAAGGCAGGTCTAAGGCAGGTGCCAGCTCTTTCTATTACACCCCTCTCTGCTATCAGCAGAGAGAGACTTTAACAGGCAGCGTCGCCCGGTGGGGATTCAAGGCACAACGAGAGAACGTTCCAGTGTTGAAGTGTGATAAGCCGGCTTGTCTAGGATGGGGGGGGGAGGGGGTCTCAGCTACAGTATGGGGGGCCTCCAGGACTCGTCCCTCCAGGAGATGTGGATTTATGAGTGAACCGGGCGGTGGAGACAGAGGCTCCGTGGCAGAGAGAGGGACCAGGGACCCTGGGGGGGGGCGGGGGGAGGCTGAGTTACCGTCAACCCTCTGGTGGCCAGACAGGCCTCTGACTACTTCCATAAATAAGATTTATTATTCTCCGCTCACTACATTGCACAACAGGGACAGGTATAGTTTAGTAGTAGCGGCGACGGTGTGTTACCACTCAACTCACAGCTGAGAGGCACTGGGGTCTGTACCCCCTCGTCAGCAGGCCCTGATGATAAAGATGCCTACCTGTTCCTTAAGTGTGTCTCAATTCAGGTTTGTCTAGTGGTTAAGGTTTTCCAATCCCAGGCCCAAACGTACCGGGTTCGATCCCCAATGTCCACTTCCTACCTGTAGACATCCTGGAGCAAGATGCCCCCTAACCCCTACCTGTTCCTTAATGACCTCTAACCCCTACCTGCTCCTTAATGACGTCTATCTAAATGTTTAGGGTGTTTGACTCCCAGCTGAAAGGTTCTGGGTTCGATGCCATGTCAGCAGTCTAAAGCAACACGTCCGAACCTCTACCCGCTTCTTAATAACGTGTACCATGTAAACACGTAACATGTAAACATGTAACATGTTTACATGTTACATGTAAACATGTAAACATGGACCACACGGACACGGACCACAGGCGCTCCGTCCGTCTCCCGTGGTCCGTGTCTACACGTCAAATGATGACAGTGTTCCCCATGAACCGACCAATCAGAACCGACCCATCTCCTTCTTGCAATCCCAGCTGGGGGAATGCGATGCCCACCACAAGGTGAACGTTACCATGCCGACGCCAGCGTTCTGGAGGGCTGCTCCTGAGTGACGCGCCGCTGATGGATCCCACTTCACCCGAGACGCAACATCGCTTACCTCTGTTTTCCGATGCCCCAATTAGGTCCTCAGAAAGACGCGAGCGGCAGGGGGAGGGGAGGAGGAACGAGAGGAGAGGAGGAAGTGAGGAAGGGAAGGAAAGTAATACATGGAAATACAGGAAAGGAAAAGCCAAATATTCCTAAAGACAAGATATCAAAATTAAACATTACATTAAAGGAAATTGTAGAAAGAGAGGTTCGATACGATAACGCAGTGTAACTTTATTACTTTACAGCAGCAACAAAATGATTACATCAGTCTAATCTAATAGAAAACCCTATGGTAAAAATAACTAACTGTAAAAAACTAAAAACAAAACCGTGTATGTCAGAGGTGTAGAGTGCAGGGAAAAACAGGTGATGACATAATGAAAAGACGACGTTTCCCTCCACTCTTTCAAGACCCTGGACCAGGTCACGGTCTGGATTCTCATTCTTAGTCCCCATCACTATATCGCATTCACATGGAAGGCAGACTCTCTCGCCTGCTGCTTATGAATTCAATAAAGTGGACCAGATCTTGTTTTAAAACCACCGTTTCTGTCTCTTATCTGGCGTCGTGTCATTTGACAAAAGAAGAAGGTCCTCTAAGGGCAGAGCCACGGCGGCCGTTAGATATGCAACTCTCTGTGTGTTTGAGCTGATAAAACAGAGGAGGCAGCAGATGAGATTGGACTTGGATGTGTTCCGGGAGGAGCAGAACTCTGCCGAGGTCCCTGGTGGCGCTCCGGGAGAGCAGCAGTTTATTGAGGACAGAGTGTCCCTGCTTCTGTCATTAATCACCCTGACCAAGAAGATCTCCTCCGGAACGCTAGAGTCTCTCTCTCTCTCTCTCTGTGTGTCTCTCTCTGTGTCTCTCTCTCTCTGTCTCTGTCTCTCTCTGTCTCTGTCTCTCTCTCTCTTCCTCCCTATATCTATCTATTTGATGAGATCAACTCATTGTTGAACTTTTCCACCAACATCTGAAATACAGAAATCTAACAACTGATTGGAATTTCGCAGATGTGGCGGTTTTACATTTTTACACGAGCGTGCAGAGATGTGCCAGGAAGCTGCACTGCTCTCATCCCCTGTCTCTCTTTCATCTCCTTCCTCCCCTGACTCCAATCTCTCTATCTCTGTCTATTTATCTCATCCCTCTCTCTCTCTGTCTCATCTCTCATTTATTTCTGTCTCTCACCCTCTCGTTCCCTGTTGGTCTTCCATCAATTTCTCTCAGTCTCTCTCTCTCTCTCCGTCTCTCTCTCTCTCTCTCTCTCTCTCTCTCGCTCTCTCATATTGTTTAAGGGTGTCCCTTAACCTCAGCTTCCTCCAGGTCTCACCAGTACTGCTGCTGGTAACTTAGTGCAGGTAAATACAAGTAATAACAATGAAAGGTTGCAGAGCCGAAGCCTGTAAATGATTCAGTTAACTTGACACTGCCCACACGAAAAATCCAAACTTGACAATAAAAACCACATAAATCGCCACAAATAGACAAAAACAAACAAGGGGAACAAACACAGCAGGGTGAAAACAACCACAGAGAATAATGAAAATAGAGATGATAATCAATAAATGACCGCAGAGAGAGAGAGAGAGAGAGGAGAGAGAGAGAGGGGAGAGAGAGGAGAGAGAGATGGACCACCTACACAACAGTAATGAGGAGCAGACAGAACCGTCAGAGCTGTTTTTTTAGCGTAATAAAAATTATTACAAAACTTCCGTACAAAAAGTTATTTTATATCATAATAAAAGTGATAACAAATACTACCGGAAAAACATTTGAATTTCTTCATAATACCTCTGAGGTGGAGGAATTGACAGAACAGAGAGTCTGGATGTATTATGTAACCGCGTGCCACAGGACTCTGGTTCGGTCCACCTCCAGGGCTCTGGATGGACAGGAGGCCCTTGGACCATTATGTTGCATCAGTCCACACAACCCGGTGTGTTTTCCTGTGTTTTCCACGCTCACACGGGGGCCCGTGGCCACGAGGGGTCTTAAGGGAGCTTAGCCCTCTCAGTTGTATTTTCTGCCCCCTCTGCTTAAGCTTTATGAATTTATAGGAAAATAGCAAAAACAACAAAATTATTGGCCGACATACATGTGACTATCGCTTAGGCTGTTGTTTCAGAACAATGGATAGAGCTGTTTGTTGTGTGTGGGGGTCGTGAATCACGGTGAATGCCCCTATATTGCAATACTTACGGTAAAAGACTCATCAATCGTTCCCGTCCACTCTAAGACTTACGGTAAAATATCATGCCCACAGCATCGTTCTCTCGTCATCGTCGCTTCACTGTTTAGTTGCCCGAGGCAACAGCATTACCGCGGGCGACAAGAAGTCTTAACTCGAGTGCAACTTCCTCCCCGTCTTTACGTTAGCTTGGCATTTAGCACAATGTACCGGCACGGAGGGACGGACATTATAGTTTAAGTACTGGTATTTGAGAAACTATAGGCCTACTGCTGTGTTACTGTACTGGAATGAGGTGCCATGAATAATATGTTTATGTTGAGTGTACCAATAGTTATTGTGAGTTAACAGGGTATATATTCAGTTTACTGTTACTTAACAGAAGACTGTTAGGGAGTAATAGTGTAAGTGTCAGGGTTCAGGGATATAAACCACGATGTTGGACTGCTGTTTTAATATGCTTTTCCCTTGTAGTATTTCAGTACAATTTGCTGATGTTTATATGTACAATACAGGGGTTTAGAGTGCAGTACAGAGAGTGAGAAAGCTGTAGGCCTACACTCTGCTAGACCTGTTCTTGTGTATTCTTCTTGTGTGTCGCGTATTCATTTGTATGCTTACTCTGATAATCCAGTCATAACACACATGCCCTGAGGAAAGTGTGTGTTCGTGTTCGTGAACTCAATACTCCCTTTTCAGGGCTTTTACACAACAGCTGTTTCCACGCGCCTCCCCTGCAGATCTTGACAGAAAGGTGTTGGCTAGAAAAAACATCTAGTGCTCTGCTAGTGCTGTGTTCGTATGTGAGTTTCTGAGGCTATTGCTCGGTTAAATCAATTCATTTTATTTCAGGAGAAAAATTGCCCCCTCACAAATTTCATCCTGTCACTTCATCCTGGCTGCACCCCTGCCAGACACACAGGATGAGACTGGTCCATCTGCTAGGACGCACCAAGCAGATCTCTAGATGTGTGTGTAGTGCCTTTCTGTGTATGTTTGTCGATAATATGTTTATCTGAATGTTTGTGCATCTGTGTGTGTGTGTGTGTGTGTGTGTGCACGTGTGTGTGTCTGTCTGCATCTCTATGTATGTGTGTGAATGCCTTTGTATCTGAATGTGTGTGCATTTGTGTATGGGTGTGTGTGTGTGCCTACGTCTGTATGTGAGTGTTTCTAATCTGTGCCCTTGTCTTCGTCTCTGCCTGAATCTCTCTCTGACTCAGTGTGTTGATGAAGAGGATGATGATGACAGCTTTTGCTGAAAAATTTAAATGGTGCACAATTTATTAAAGTCTACAGTCTGAGGAGGGTTAAACTCCCAGAAAGACTTGCTTCTCAACTCACTTCCCTCGCAACTCAAGTACTGTAAGAGAGAAAAACATGGTAAAATCGGACACAAGCCCGGACATATCAACCATCTCAACACAACGATTTCCCTCAAAAATCGTTTGTGTTTTCCGTCGGTCCCATTCGGAAATACGACGTCAATGGTCCAACTTCTCTGTGATTTTTTGGCGGAAACAGAGTTGATTTAGCAAACCGTGATCTCTTCACGACACGCGTATGAAGCAGAACTCTCGTCTATTAGAAAATAACCGAGCGTGACCGTTTCCACTTTTAAGCGATCAATCAATACAGAAAATTAAAGGAAATATAAATAAGTGACAATATAATCCATAAATCTGTTGATTGCAGTTTGCGGGGTTGAATCCGTATCTGACCATCGGAATATTCCTCTCAGGAGGGTACATCAGTCACACATCACAGCGTAGCCCCCACTTTTGACAGAATGCAAAGCGAGTGAAAAAATGGTCGTAAATGTCGGCGAGCGTGTTTCTCTGACTGGGGGGTTGAATGACGTTCGGTGGCGTGTGAGGGGTGTGTGTGACACCTGGCGTGTGAGGGGTGTGTGTGACACCTGGCGTGTGAGGGGTGTGTGTGACACCTGGCGTGTGAGGGGTGTGTGTGACACCTGGCGTGTGAGGGGTGTGTGTGGCACCTGGCATGTGAGGGGTGTGTGTGACACCTGGCGTGTGACGGGAGGTGATGGCGAGGCTCTCTTGTGATGGTAATGACATATAAAGTATTATATGAAGTAGTGTGTCGGTTAGAGACCGTAGCGATGATGGCGTTTCACGGCGGTTGGGCTGGTTTGTGCGTTGATTTCCTCCATCTTTGAATTTATGGACGTCAAAAACTTGAATGAAATCGACAACAACAGGGGATCATTTTCAATTATAGACTGAAATAGTACGACGTTTTCTGTGCAAAAGCGTGAGTAATTCAATGAAATCAAAGACAAGGAAGCGTTTTAAGTCCTTCAAATGGAGTCTTCACGTATATTTTCGTGTGTAATTTACCTGACATAATGAACGCCACCGTTGATGGGGTCCAGGTGGACTCTTTATAGAGCTGTACATTATCCAGTATTCACAACTCATTTCATCCGGTTGAGTCGCTCTCCTGCCACATGCACACGTAACCAGAGTATGTATGGAGTGTGTCCATCGGATCTAATCATCTAATTGCGATTGAAATTCAAAGAAAACATGTCATTTATTACTCAGTCATCGAGCAGTGAATTCAGATCCGTGTCATTGAGGAGCAGGTAGTGGTTAGGGCATCCTACTCAGGGACCAGGGCAGACGTCGGGGATCGAACCCAGAACACCATAGCCACCGTTACTACCCTGGCGCTGTAGTAAAGGGTCAACATTAGTGCGTCAGCGCGTGGACTGAGCCTCGCACCAATAGTGACGACAAGTCAGGCGCCTGACGTGACCTGGTCTTTTGGACGGGAGCCCATGAATCACGTAGCAGCAGGTAAAACAGTGATGAGTGGGGGCGCTAGCCAAGGTGGTATGCTAATGTTGGTCCAGATCTGGACAGAATGACACCCGCGCTTTGACTTTGGCCCGTTTGTAATACAGACAGGTCAACGTCAATCAAACATTTGCGTAAGGCTAAGATAAAATGCTAAATATTTTGGACGTGGCGGCCGAGCGTGTCATGAAATGGGTTTTGAAAGAGAAGCTTGAAACGAAACAGCAAAACAACATGTTTAGATCATGCTGTGCCGCTAAACAGATCAATACGCCATTTAAACAGCTGTCGATTTTCTCTTTATACTTTGATACAAAATTAAAGCCACGCCGCTAATGAGCTGGGTCTAGCTCCGTGATATTGATCTCTTGCTTTCCAATTAAAGCGTATGAATCCTTTAAACTACTCTGCAGTATCCCTCCCACCTCAGCAGGATGGGGGCAGCTGTTATAATGTGTACATAAAATAGTTTTATTGGCTTAAAAGTTACCAGTAAAACACGTTTCTTTTCCTCCCATTATAAATGTAAAAAAATGGGATTGCTTCCATTAATGGTTTGTAAAACGGTATTTGTGTTGAGAGTCCGTGGAGGGAGAGAGGAGGGCGAATGAAAGGCTTCCATACAAGCGGCCGGTCGATTCTGTGATGCTGGTTTTAATTGGCTCCCTGAAACAGGCTTACTGGAGGAGCGCTGCAGTACACCCTGGATCTGAGACCAGTTCCTCTGGGTTAACGGGAACACAGAACCGCCAGGCCGCACTTTGAAACAAACCCCATAAGATGCATACTCATTTTCAGCCAGTTCACCTCGCTCCGGGGGCTATTATGGTCTGTTACGACCTGGCTTGCAGGTAATGTGTAGCGGCAGCGGAGAGTACCGTGGTACACCTGGCCCCGCAGACTGTTCCGGGGGGAACCCATAAAGGCTTCGTCATTGTGTCTCTCACACACACACACACACACACACACACACATGCATGCATCCACCACTACATCATCACGAACCTATCCGCTACCGACAGAACATCTGCTCGCTGGCCTCAGCCGCGTCAGAGCTAGCGATATCGAGCCGTCATCCGTTTCCATTAGCGTTGGGCGCTAGCTAGCGGCGGCGTAGCGGCTATTGTTTGGGCCGCTCGGCCGCCGTCGTCCGGGTAATGAATGTCTGGACAGGACCGACAGGAGCGACGCAACGGTCAGATGAACACAGGTGAGGGATCGGCTCGGGGAGACGGCTGATGGGTCGAATCGGCTTACACGGCCATCAGCCCACAGATATTGATATATTTCACCTGTGAGGCGCTCCACTGAGACCTCCAGGGAGACACACAGGGGCCCCGGTCTGTCTCGGTCTCTGTGCTGGAGACCAGAATAGATCTGAGGCCCTCGACTCATGTAGCCCGGCTCTCAAGGGACCAGCTGACGTATTTGAGCATATTTTCATTTTTGAGTCGAAAACTGACTTCTCGCCCACGGAGTTAGAATTACAACCGTGGCTCTTGGCAGTATCGTTTCTGCATCTGTCGGCTGCATTTGTGAGTCAGTTGACTTTTGTAATGATTTTATTGGGAATCTTTGCATGGGTAGATATCACTTATGGGAGGCGACATATTGAATAAAATATGACTCGGGTGAGTCACTAAGGGTCACTGTGTGCACGTAAGTTAAACAGCTCCAAATAGCTTGGTCTCTTTTCAGTTTGGTCAGTCTTTAACCGGCGCTGTCTTCTCCTGACTGAAACTGAAATGTTTATCACCTTAGTTAAGCTAGCAGGCTACAGCCTACCCACGGTCCATGGTTAGCAGTAGACACATTGACCATAAGGGGCTTTTTAAAAGGCAAAAAACGAGCATTTCGGTTGTGGAGAGGAGAGGTAAGTCAGTGTAATGATAAAAGTTGAGGCTGCACACAACACACACAATGTTATTAGGAATTGTAACAATCGATAGCTAGAAATGCCCTAGCTGGCTGTAATAACAAGAACATTAAAGTAACATACAGAGCCATAAAAACACTCAAGTCACTGTGTGTGTGTGTGTGTGTGTGTGTGTGTGTCTCTGTGTGTGTGTCTGTGTCTGTGTGTGATATTAGCTTGTAAACTCATAAGCTGACATGAATCAATCTTGTGTCAGCAGAAAAAAAACATAGAAATCTTATCCGCTTTCTTTTAATTATGGGCTACCTAATTAAAGTTAAAGTACTTAACAATATGACTTATTCACAATGAGGAAGAACAGACAAGAGGAAGGAGAGATCAAAATGTGTTAAAACGGGGGTTGTAGGCAACACATTTATAAAAAAAATTCTCGTGGGAGGATCCCGCGGACCCCCTTACTTAGCTTTGGGCTCAGCCCCCAATGTGTTCACGGCCCTGTTGAAAGGAAACATCGTTTAAACAGTTCTTCTGTACCAGTTTGAGATGGGGACAGGATAGTCAAGTGGCCATAAGGTTCTGGGTTCGAACCCTAATGTCCAGAGTTACCTGTAGGCAGCCTTGAGTAAGACGCCGTAATCCCTTACCCGCTCCTTAATGACGTGTACCTGAACTAAACTATTCGCTGTGGTTGGCCTCCCATAGAAGTGCTCCATGGTGTAGTAGTGAGTCGGTTACCCTTCCCTGTGACTGCTGTTCACTCCGGTCACTCGTGAACGGTTTGTTTCCTGAGAACAGTCTGTGGTGTGACAGCAGAGCTTCTTAAGGCCGACGGACAGCGATCACCGTGGGTTTTCAACTGGACACAGTGTGAGAAATAACGACTGCACCGAAGCAATGAGTCTTCCCAGACGGACGTCTGGGAAGACTCATTGCTTCGGTGCAGTTGTTTGTCACCGGACATCTCACCAGAGAGAGCGGGAGGCCCCGTAAGAACAGTACGCTACAGAACAACCCGCTAATCTGTCGATGAAACGCGTTGGAAAAACTCTTTTCGTTTGGTGGGAAAAATGATTCATCTGAATGAGATGACAGACATGTGGCCTTTTGACTTTTGACAGGTTCGACAAGTTTGTCATTTGTGATTCATTAATTTTTCCACAGAGTAGGTGCAGCTGAAGAACAATTTTGCTCCATTTACTCGTAGATTACAGAGTATTACAAAGTGTTACATAAATTGACGAAAAATCAGACTTTCGTGGCCTTTATTTTTCTGGGGCTTGTGCTTTCAGTTGGTCTTCCCAGGGACTCTGCGTGACTGAGAGCAGAACTCAGTTGGCCGTCATTCAGAACTTGGTGGCTGGAACACAGAAAAGCACAAAATGGAGGTTATAGACCGGGGGGTGGCTGGGTGGTTAGTCCCTTAACACGGGAGAAGGCACGTCCTCTGAGGTTTTACCGTCTGTTCTGAGAGCAACCTGACCTTTACCGACACACACACACACACGCATACACACACACACATGCTATCCTGTTTTGGAAACAGCAAAAAAATACATTCAATATGTTTGAATATATTATAATATATTTATGTAGAGTTGTGACTTTTACTTTAATTAAATTGTTTTATTGTTAAGAGTTTCCCCAACAACAAAATTAAAACCAGCCTGAATTAAAGGGCTAATTAAATATCACTTTGTATCAATTATCAGGAATATATCCTTTGCCAATTAACAATCTCTTGTCAATGAATCTCGTTAAGAGGTAAACAGTCAGTATTGAGTGTTGGGAGCTGTACAAGTCATTCAGTCACACCTTGCCTTTCTCTTTCGGCTTCATTTCATGCCTGGGTGGAGGAGGAAGATGGAGAGAGAGAGAGAGACCGAGAGAGAGAGAAGAAAGAGATGGAGAGAGAAAGAGAGAGAGATAGAGACCGAGAGAGAGAGAAGAAAGAGATGGAGAGAGAGAGAGAGACATTAAAAATGAAAATAAAGAAACGGAAAGAGCAGAGCACAGAGGGATGGTAGTGATAGAAAGACTAGAGAACAAAATTAGAAAACAAGCAAGAGAGAGTGTGTGAGCGTACAGGAGAGAGGAAGGAAGAGAGAGAGAATGCAGAGAGTGTGTGGGAGGCAGTGAGCAGAGTGGAGGGTTGTGCATTTCATGAAGGAACAGGTCAGCCATGACAGATGCTCCAGAACAAACACAGCACTTGGTTTCAGCCATGAACTGTAGAGTCCTCCTTCTGACAGCCAATCCTCTTCTTACCCCTCTCTCTCTCTCCCTCTCTCTCTCTATCTCTCTCTTTCTCTGTCTCTCTCTCTCTCTCTCTCTCTCTCTCTCCGTCTCTCTCTCTCTCTCTCTCTCTATCTGAACGTATTTTCTACTCAGTGACATCCGTCTCCAGATTGACGAAGACACAG
>OOFB01004384.1:29947-42023 GCA_900323305.1 Trachyrincus murrayi
GGGGGGGGGGGGGGGGGGGGAGGGGGAGGGGGGAGGAAAGAGAGGGAGAGAGAGAGGGAGAGAATGAGAGAGAGAATGATGGAGAAACAGACTCACATGTATTTGCAGTTATGTTGAGAATAATATAAATTATAGAAATGAGTGAAAATAATGAAAAAGTAGAGTAATATAATTATAGAGGGAGTAAGGGAGATAGAGAGACAGTCAGAGAGAGAGGGAGAGACAAAGAGAGCAAGAGAGAGTGAGCGAGAGACAGAGACAGGCAATAGAGAGAGAGAGAGAGACAGAGACAGGCAATAAGAGAGAGACACAGCGAGACAGATATATACTGTGTACTAGTATACAGTTTATGATGTATAGGTGTGTGTGTAAAAGGTAAGGAGAGGTAAACATTGTTCATATACGACCCACGTGTAAATGATACGAAGCCTGAAAAGTTCCCTTTTTAGAACATTTCTTACTGTGGTTTGATACTTTATGACTTTTACTCAAGTGGTTTTCTTACAGATGACTTTAACTTTCAACTACGATATCTTTACTCTACTCAAGTATGACTTTCTAGCACTTTATACACCACTGTGTGTGTGTGTGTGTGTGTGTAATAGAGGGATAGCGAGATGATTTGTTGGTTATGGTTTGTGTGTGTGCTTGTGTGTATATGACCATATATGTGTGTGTATTATGCATGTGACAAAGGGAGAGTGAAAATGTGTTTATTGTGTGTGTGTGTATCTCTATGGATATGTGTGTGTGTGTGTGTGTGTGTGTGTGTGTGTATGTGTGTGTGTGTTTGTGTGTGTATCTATGGATGTGTGTGTGTGTGTGTGTGTGTGTGTGTTTGTGTGTGTGTATATCTATGGATATGTGTTTGTGTATGTGACAAAGGGAAGATGAGAGAGATAATTTATCTGTTGGTTATCGTGTGTATGCGTGTGTGTGTGTGTGTGTGTGTGTGTGTGTGTGTGTCTGAGTTATGTGTGGAACTCCTGTGCACACACACACACACACACACACACATACACACACATGATATATTGCCTGGGATATGAAATAGTGATTTGTATGTAAATAGGATTCATCCCGTTTTTGATGATGCTGTGTTTTTAAAAAGATGAATTACTGATTCATTTCATATCCGTCTCTGATGCTATCTGCTCTGTTGTGCATCCCTGTCCACAGATACACCGCTACACCGGGGCCTCGTGGGAACCCAATCAATCAATTAATGATAACCATCTGTAATGTGTGATTAGACAGAGAGAGAGTCTCTTTCCTCTGGCCGGCAGATGAAAACGTTTATTTCAGTCCTCGCTAAACGGACAAGGAGGACCCGCCTGACCCGTGTGTCCCCTGATAGCGATGTATCGGGCCGTCGACCGTAGCCACGGGCAACTGGGCGTCCATATTGGATTGTGGATGTTTTTATCGGATATTTTGATCAATCGTCCACCGCCGCCCCGAGGGGAATCTCCCTCCCGTAACCTCTCTCATCAGCTCCGGGTCGGCGCGTTCAGCAGCCGAGTATTCACAGTTACAGCTGCTGCACAAAGCACGGCCACTCAAGAAGTGACACAGGGTCAAGTGTTACTTCAAGTCAAGTAGTAGTAGAAGTAATAGTAGGAGCAGCAGTCGTAGTAGTAGTACTAGGGAGGAGGAGAAGTAGGAGCAGTGGAAGTGTAGCAGCAGTAGTAGAAGTAGGCTAGTATTACTACTACTACTACTACTAGTAGTAGTAGTAGTAGTGGTAGTAGTAGTAGTAGTAGTAGTAGCCTACCTGTAGGCATCCTTGAGCAAGATGCTCCCTAACCCCTACCTGCTCCTTAATGACCTCTAACCCCTACCTGCTCCTTAATGACCCGTCTCTGTACTGTCTAACCCCTACCTGCTCCTTAATGACCCGTCTCTGTACTGTCTAACCCCTACCTGCTCCTTAATGACATGTATTTGTATTCACTTTGGTCACTTTGGATACTAAATGACAGTCGTCACAGCAGTACTATTGAATGGGTGGTGGTTGTTCCTCTGTAGAATAATGAAAGAGTGTGTGTGAGTGTGTGTGTGTGTGATAGACGTTCCACCCAGCATGACGGTGTGTTTGTGCTTTGTGGCCGGAGGACAGAACATTAAGTGAGTTTGACAAGCCTACGGCCGATGGGGAAGCCTCACTTATTGCTGCTTCATGCCGTACCGTACATAATCAGTTATGACAATCTGCCGCTACGCGACTCTCTCCGGACGCTCGGATAGCGAGGTCCAGCAGCCAATCAATAAGGAAGAGGCTCAATAATCAATAATCAATATATTTATTATTATTATTATTATTATTATTATTATTATTCAGAGCATGAAGAATGCATTAGGAGGATGTGACACCAGCGGTATAGAGTCATTATCCAGAATGCATGTTTAGTTTATTTCCATATGAATTAATGCATTAGATCTGTCATGATACACGATGAACGTTGACAGGATGGAGCCAGGAGAAGCGTATCTCGTGCCTGTCTGTAGACCTGTGCATGGATCTGAATTAAAGCTCAGTCAGCATTGCAAGGTATGCTTTTATTATTATAAGAGGTTTCCAGACTTTATTGACAACAGCTGGTGACGAGGTCTCAACCAAGCTGTGTTTGTCACATCCAAAAGTTTTCAGGAGAGTTGAAATATCGCCAATACACAATCAGAGCATTTCAGAAACAGGAAGGCAATACTCGTTCAGTACATTTTACATGTAGTCATTTAGCAGACGTTTTTTTATCTAAAGCGACTTACAAGTGAGGCTGAGAAAAATCTACAGACAAAATCAATATTGGAGTATACGACAAAGTCCTGCACGCCCTAGTTTCTAGAAGACAAGCGGACAGACTTTCTTAATATTTAGTTGTTGCAGCGATAGTACAGTATCTTTATTATTATTAAGTATTAAGATAAGAGATAAAACAGTACTTTATTAATCCCAGACAGGAAATCCGGGTGTCACAGCAGAAAGTACAGGACAGTAATAGATGTTTTTTTTTACTTTTCATTGTTTAAAATAAGAATGAAACCAAACATATATACAGAAGATATGTATATATAACAACGTGCTTCCATGTTTTAGATATAGTATTTTAGGAGACAGAGTATTTGCATGCAAGGTGTTTATCTGAAGGGTTTTCTATGGACATGTGAAGGGGCCTGGGTGTCTCCACTCGTTCTCTCTCATCACTTATGAGCCGACTCTCCACGAGCCAGTCAAAACCAGAACTGAGTGGTTTCAAGGGCCCAGGTGTCTCTCTCGCTATCTCCCTCCCCCCCCTCTCTCGCTCTCTCCCCCCTCCCCCTCTCTCTCTCTCTCCCCCTCCCTCTCTCTCTCTCTCTCTCTCTCACACCGTGTGTGTCTCTCTCCAAAGCACACAGTTTTATTGAACAGCTGGCGGTGATGATATCGAAACACTTCAGTTGCCACGGGAATCAAGCCTGTGACCTTTTGGTGACTAAAGCAGGATAGGTCATCCTTTCTCTCTCCGTCTCCTCCCTGCTCCGCATGTCACCAGGAACACGGAGTCAGGCTCATCTGTCGCTGCCATCGCTCCCGTGTGCCGAGAGAAAGAGAAAGAAGGACAAAAGAGAGGATTTAGAGGGAGAGAATAGATTTGATTCTTAACCATAATCGTCATTTAAATAATGAGTTGGAGCAAACAAATTTTAATCACGAATATAATCAGCATTTAAGTCATTTGTTCAAACAAACAATGTGCTGGTTTGTCTCCTGCTCATTTGCATTTGTGGTTTGAAAGTTTTAAATCTTTCAAATGTCTTTCATGAAAACGTCTTTAAGAGAATAAATTAAGTGCGGCCACAGTGATTGATAACTAAGAGACAGTTTAATGTCTTTTAAAGTATGACGTTGTAATGTGTTTATGAGCGGAGTCGTTGAAGCAGAATGGATCAGTGATTTGAGTTAGAAAGGTATTATTTTCCTCTCCGCTTCTCAAGGTGTTCAGAATGACTGCAAGATACAAGACATTAAAACTAACAGACACCAACGCTGTATGGCACTTAAGCTACACGCACGAGATTTAACCTACAAGACACAGGCTAAAACACACTGGAACTACAGGACTCAGGCTAAAACACACTGGAACTACAAGACACAGGCTCAAACACACTGAAACTACAGGACTCAGGCTAAAACACACTGGAACTACAGGACCATATTTCCTACGTATGTTTTTAAGCTACATGACTCTAAAAGTACAAAGTATTAACCAACCGATACATGAAAGAGACACGACAATACAGAGTGGTTACAACAGAGTAAAGTCACAACTCAGCAAAGTTACAAGCCATTGAGCTGAAGGGACAAGACGCATCCCTGAAGGGAGTGATCTTCAGTTGTAGTGTTTTGTTAATTACTCTGTGGGGAGCGGGTTATTTTCCCTTATTTCTCGGGATATTTTGTAAAAACCCATGTTGAATATTAATGGGAGCGTTTTCCTATTAACCTCCAGGGTCTCTACGAGGATGTCGTTAGCTTGTTCTCCAGTTACATCATGCTCATTTTCATGGGGTTTCATTCTCGTCAGGTACGAGACAAGACGTCGGCCCCACCAGGGGGCCCCACCACAACGAATGTTGTTGTTTCCTTGTTGTTGTTTTCACGGGGAATACGACGGCCGTCGTCAAGCATTAGGGAAAATGTCCATCAAGGGCAACATTTTCCGGTTTTATTCACTTCTACTGGATCGGGGTGAGTGGGAAATAATTAGAGACGAACACGAGAGACGAACACGACCCCTGGCAATATCTCTAGGAGAAGCTAAGCTAACATTAGCTTCTAGCTCTTTGCTCTTGGTTGTACAGCTTGGATTTGGGTTCAATATGTGGTAGCTTGTACTGTTTGTGTCAACAACACCCTCCTCCTCTTCAGATCGGTGTGATATTTCTCAAGAAGTTCAATATCCAGGGTATTCAAACGTTGACAGGAGAGTTGATGTCTGGTAATGGAGGAGGATTGGGTTTTTGTTTTTTTTACTGATAATTTGTCTCCCCATAATTTGTGCACAGGTTGATGTTGTGAACTGGCCAGTCGCTGTTTGGGAAATACACAAAAGTGAAATGTGAAATGAATTCAAAGTGGAGGTTATTGTTAGCCCACTAAATGGAGCGGGGGGGGGGGTGCCTCATATGAAATGTTTTGGCCCAAATCACTTCAATTCAGTTCAAGTGGTTTACTGAGATATTTATTCATTATATTTCCTACTTGCTAGGCTGACACCGTGTCAACAACAGTGTCCTGTAATTCATTCTAGAAGGAATGAATTTCTTTGGGTATCTTTTGAGCCAGCTCGTTACTTTAATTGAAAACAGGTTGTCGGTGATTGAAAACAGGTTGTCGGTGATTGAAAACAGGTTGTAGGCGACAGGAAGTGACACCAGATAACATCCCTCATGTTGCCTCTCGGCTGTAAGAATGATGGAGATGTTTGGAGGTGTATGTTCAACAATCCTCCTGCTGTAGCCTTCAGAAGCTCATAACTGTAAGGGTATACTTTTACACACTGGTTTGTCTTTTTATGTTGATGTGTATTGACTATGCCAATATAACAGTTAAATTGGCCTGCTCATAGTCAAGTTTTTGTGGTAAATGATTGCCTATTGTAACGATGGATCAGATGCTACATGGTTTGAAACATGCTACATGGTTTGAAACATGCGATATGGTATAAAACATGCGACATGGTTTAAAACATGCTAACCTTGTGTAAAACATGCGACATGGCTTGAAACATGTAGCATTAGTCTTAAAACCTAATTTTTTTTTTTTTTTTTACTTGCAGATTTCTCTTTGAGTCCTTCAATTGATTATTGGAGCATTGATTGGGTATTTGAAGGCACAAACTGACTTGAGTTTAGCTGTGTAACACTGACTGTCACCTTTTCACCTTGTCTGCTTATGTTCACCATATTATTACACAATGTATGCAAAAAATATGACATTTGTATTCAAATCTAATAAAAATCTATATCTAACTTTTTCTCTTCTGCATTTTTTGTTTTGTCGTGTTCTGTTGTAGCTTTACTTAAATGTCATACAGAAGTAATTTAAATTCACGCTGAATGTCTCACCAGGACATTCAGTCTGGCAACTAATCCAACTGTTCTGACCCAGAACTGTCTTTTACTTCACAATCATTAGGGAACTAACAAACAAATTATTATAATTATTAGCTTCTTAATGAGTGCGTATTTCATGCAGTTTGGCACCGCTGTCGATTATATGACCGGCCTGACTGTAAGTGTTTTGTAAATGAGGGCCGTGATCACGGGAGAGGCTTCCTCTGCGGGCCCTTCGGGCGTTTCATCGTATCAATAAATATTGAAGATGCTTTTATTTTTTTGTGGTGGGGGTAATGATTGTGGTATTGACACTGTTCAAACTGATTTAGTGTGTGAAGAAGAGCTGAGCTGGTGTTTACACACACAGATAAGTTGCTAATGATGGGACACTTGATTGATATTAACGTGTGTGTGTTCTCTCTTGGCTAAGCAGTTTAATACCAGCTTCCAACCAGCAATTAATTTTTTTTTTTTTAAATAAATGGATACATGAATGTTTAATCAGCCTTGTTACGCATTATTTACATATTTAGAAGCTTTGTCTCCTTTCAGACTCTTGGGGAAGAGTCGGTCGACGCTAAATGAGTTACGGGTCTTTGGGCAACCGATGGCGGCTTGTTCCTAAACTGACTTGACCCTTGAGGCCGGCTGGTTGTGAGTTCATCGGTCAAGGATAGGTAGGGGGAGTTGATGTGTAGGGTCATGACTCATGTCAGCTTGTGGTTTTAGCTTGGCTTCCAGCTACTGGGGGTGAAGTAGTGAGGAGGGGAGGCAGCCATGACACCCTGAGGATCCCCAGAGAAGGTTAACATGTCCCTTAACTTCCTGTCCTCCTCCCTCCTGTATTTACATTTACATTTAGGGCATTTATATATATTTTGTTCCAGACCCCTCAATCTCTCATTCCTGTCTACATCTTTATCTCTCATTCCTTTCCTCTAAAATCTATATCTCTCTATCTTTATCTCTCATTCCTCTCAACATCTTTATCTCTCATTCCTTTCCTCTAAATCTATCTCTCTATCTTTATCTCTCATTCCTCTCTACATCTTTATCTCTCATTCCTTTCCTCTAAATCTATATATCTCTCTATCTTTATCTATCATTCCTCTCTACATCTTTATCTCTCATTCCTTTCCTCTAAATCTATATCTCTCTCTACCTGTATCTCTCATTCCTCTACGTCTTTATCTCTCATTCCTTTCCTCTAAAACTATATCTCTCTCTATCTCCAAGATCTTTCAGTCATCAAGTCCCACTTTCTCCCCTAATGTTCAACATAAGTATCATCTGTCTCTAGGTCTAGCTCTCTCGTCCCGGTTTCCATCATCTTCTGTCTCTCTTGATACTCGTCTCTCCATCTGTTTCTGTTCATACCTCTCTCCATCTCTCATCTCGGTCCCGTGTCTCACTCTCCACCTCCGTGTCTCTCTCATCTGGACGGACGGGGTTGAAGTAGGGTGGAGGGAAGTGGTGCGGGTGGAGGGTGTTTTCCCGGGGAGCAAGAACATAAATCCACAGCGTAGCTCCAGGCAAGGTCTTCACCACCACCACCGCCCCCTCATTCTTCATAATTTTCTCCTAAGTCAGCAGTCTGTGCTTCATAATTACACAGGCCTTAAGCGAGTGCACGTGGCATGATGTGCACTCTCTCTCCCTTGTTGTTGTGCTCCATGTGTGGTCTGGGGCGCGGGAGTCATCCGTCTGGGTGATAAGAGAGGAGACGGACACCTCGGTCGTCACTGCATAAAACATGAAACGGTGACACTGCGGACCAGCCGTGATGGATTGTGAGGAATCTGCATACATATGATGTGTGTGCGCTGTGGAAAGCATGCGTTTTAATACGGCACGGCTATTTATTAGCTTCTCTTTACGCGTTGTTACAGTGCACTGAGAGGGCTGTTGGGTTCATTTCAAGTGAGGAGGGGAAATGCTGTGTGTGCTGCTTCTATTTTTCATCCTGGCTTTGATTTAGCGTTTCCCTATTGTTCCTTTTGTCTGCTCTGAACACTGACTAACGACACTTTCTGTGAGCAAACACGCACATCAAAAACATGATGTGCGTGTTCCTAATTGATCTTGTACGTTAACATTTGCATTAAAAAAAACTAGTCGTTCGAGGACACAATTACAGCTGTGTTTGCATTTTCCTCCATTTAGTTTTTGTTCCAGCAGGAAGTTGTCACGCCGGGACAGGAAGTTGAGTCGCGTCGGGACAGGAGGAGTGCAGTGGGGTGCAGCGGGTGACTTTGCCCGCGCCCTGTGCCCTTGGTTCATTAGTAATTACTCAGCTATTGAAATATTAATTTAGTATTTTTAACTAGCAGCCGTTAGAGCCTGTAGTTATACTGTCAGGAAGGTCAAAACCATTCAACAAATATGACACACACACACGATGCTAATGTCTAACTTGTGCTATAAAGCGCTAGCTGTGTGTAGACATGTGCACGTATGCATGCACTTGGACACATGTACACACACATCTACATGAGATGAGTGCGCATTTATGAATGCAGTAGTTATTCATTATTCTGTATTGTGTGCATTGCTCTGTTTCCCTGTATGTGTATTCCTGTGTGTCTCGCTATTCGTGTGTGTGTCTGTCTGTATCCCTCATTGTGTGTCTGTATTCCTGTGTGTGTGTGTGTGTGTGTATTCCTTAATGTGTGTGTGTGTGTGTATGTGTGTGCAGCCTGCGGTGATTAATGCCCGGTGTCTTGTCCCTGGCGGAGGGAGAGATAGTGCAGGAGGGTGCAGCCTTTCTGTGTTCTGTTGTGTTCTCCTTGTCTGCTCTCTCCTGTTCTCTGGGCTATCACACACACTTCACACCCGGCCGTGTCCTTCACCACCACCACACTTCGCGATGAGAAACACCCGGGAACGCGACGGACGGACCTTAGGTCTGAGGATCGCTTGTTTGTATCCTACACCAGCCGTTTACAGCCGTGTCGTTCAGCAGCGGCCCCTTTTATCCCAAGCGACTTGGAGTGTATTGGTTTGCAGATCCTGTCGTTCAAGGTTAGGGTTAGGGAGTAGGGAGGAGTAGGGGTTAGGGAGGAGTAGGGGTTAGGGAGTAGGGAGGAGTAGGGGTTAGGTGCATATTGCTCCAGGATCCCTACAGGTTAAGACTGTAGACACTGTGGATCAAACACAGAACCTTTCAGCCTCGTGACCACTGAACTATATGGTACTTGTCTACTTTATTACTATTTCATTTAATTTGTTCATAGTTTCCTCTTGTAGTCCGGTATATTGCGTGTGGCTTATAATTTATTATCGCTCATGGCCATGAAAACTTCATTAATGCATCACGTTGAAGTGCGATATAATATGCAACACTAAGATTCTAATTAAATTAGATATCACTAAAGGTCAAATGTGGATTACATGAATCTATTATTATAGCTGTAAATTCACATTTGACCATTCAATTATTATTTGTAATGTTATTTATTAGTTTTATATCACGAGTTGAGACTCAACTCTTTTTTTTTTTTTTTTTTGATTAATCAAATCAATCAAACTTTATTTATAGAGCGTGTTTCGTGCAAAACTGCAATGCAGGGTACTTAACACGGGAAACAAGAAATATGTTTAGAATAACGGTTATACATCTGAATCACACAATCGAGAGGTAGAATGAAACGCACGATTAAGAGAAAGCTATACGGAAGAGTTGTGTTGTAGGATTCAGTTTTAAAATAGTGACAGATTTCATGGTCTCGGTGCCTCTGGCAGAGCACATTTCTTCTACCTCTCTTATTGTGTGTAGACATCCTTTGTGTCGTTTGGTATTGTTTTTACTACTGTCACCGTTATATCCTCTAATAATAGAACGTGGTGTGTTTCTGTAACCTTGGACTAACTTCCCCACATGGAGGATGTGTTTCCTAAAATACAGACCTGGGCTGGATGTGAATGAGGACTACAGCGACTACATCTCTGAATGCTGCCATGCCTATTCAATAATCCTCCCCTTACACACGGGACATATATTATACTGCTAATTTAAATAGATTAAATATTTAAAGGCGTGTTTGAAATAAAATGTACATTAAAGGAACAAAATGTGTGTATTAGCAGTGTGGAGAGTCTTTGTAGTTCAAATATATTATGGACATCTTGGACAATGGACAATTTTACATCTGGAGTCGTGCTGTTTTCCTTTCATCTCAGTTAATCTTTAACTAAATGTAGGAGTGTGTTCCAGTTAACACAGTGTAGCAGTAATGGTTCATCCATGTGCATTTTGCACACATGTACATGTGTGTCGTATGTACATCATTGACTTCGACGAGAGTTAAAACCACACTGCTCTTTCCTATCCTGGAACTGAGCTGAGAGAGAGAGAGACACACACACACACACACACACACACAGTCTTATAACAGCTGTTGTTTTGAACTGTTTATCCAACTCTTATCACGAGCACCCTGAATTTGAACTCAAACCCCTTTGTGTGAGATGAGCAGTCACACATGCACAATAGGCGCACACGTGCACACACATGGGGTGAGATAAGCAACCTAATGATGTGCGCATGTAAGGGCTGATACTGACGCGACCTCGTCTCCCCCTGAGTCGGGAGGCAACATTTGCTAATTCCCCGTTCAAAGGGTCCTGCTGCGCTTGATGTCCGGCTCCTGACGTTGATTGATTACGTGCCTTGTTTGCTAGAACGTCCCGGTAAACGCGTCACTAGCCAGGATATGCGTCTGAGTGGTGAGAGATGAGGGCCGGTGGTCTCACGGGGAGAGAGTCGGTCACCTTCTGTCCGCTCCCTGGTTTCCAAGCAGCTATGATGATTTATGATTTACTATTCTGTCATTTAGTAGACGCTTTTATCCAAAGCGACTACAGCTAGATTTTGTATTGGGGTTCGAACCCAGAACCTTTTCACTAGCAGACACTTTTATGTCATTAAGGAGCAGTTAGGGGTTAGGCAGGTCATTAAGGAGCAGGTAGGGGTTAGACAGTACAGAGACGGGTCATTAAGGAGCAGATAGGGGTTAGACAGTACAGAGACGGGTCATTAAGGAGCAGGTAGGGGTTAGAGGTCATTAAGGAGCAGGTAGGGGTTAGACAGTACAGAGACGGATCATTAAGGAGCAGGTAGGGGCTCTTGCTCAGGGATGCCTACTGGTTAGACTGTGGACATGGGGGTTCGAACCCAGAACCTTTCAGCTGGGAGTCAAACATTCTAACCACCAGACTCCCCAGCCCCTAGAGGAGGAGGAGCTGTGAGGACTAGCAGCTCTCAGAAGGAGCTGGTCTCCTGGTAGGGCCTCCACCTCCCCTGCTGACAGACATGTGTTCTGACTGCTCCCACGCTGGGATCTGACACGCCGAGACACCCGGAGGAGATGCTCCTCAAGCGCTCTTCTCCCTTCCCTCCACCCCATACTGACTGCTTAACCCCACCCCCCAATGCTCGGTCCCTCCACCCCGTACTGGCTGCTTAACTCCACCCCCCGATGCTCAGTCCCTCCACCCCGTACTGGCTGCTTAACCCCACCCCCGATGCTCGGCTTCGCCGTGGCAACCGTCCTGCTCAGCATCCGTCTCCCCCAGAGATCGTCAAGGCTGTAGTTCTCAAGTCCGGTCTTGGTCTCCAGACCCATTTTTAATGGTCTCGTCTTGGACTCGGAGTGAATTTGACTCTGTCTTGAATGGGTCAAGGATGAATGGGTCTCGGAAGACCCGTTCTGAGAAGAGCCCAAGCTACATATTGTTTGTACTACTTTTCTAATTTTAATCTCTTCCAAGAAAGTGCCCAGCAGTGAATGGAGTTGATATGGCATCTCACTAACATTACGTTGGCTTCTTCAAAAATTGCATATTCCCGCCGTAAGGTTAAATGATTGCTGATTGGCCAAATGCCAACTGCACCACCAATCTCGAATCAGACTCGACCCCCCCCCCCCCCCCCTCCACCCACCCCCCCCCCCCCTCCCTCCCTTCCACCCCCCCCCCC
>OOFB01004390.1:3311-16530 GCA_900323305.1 Trachyrincus murrayi
CTTTGTAAGGACAACATCGATCTTAAAGGGACAAGCGTATTTTCAATATGTCACAGAAAAGTGGGTAATGATTTCAAGCTGGTTAGGGTTAACGATTAATATCTAACAAAAATGTGAATCAGGGTCGAAGATTAGTATGTCACAACCCAGAACTGATTTACAGACGTCTGACACACACACACACACACACACACACACACACGCACACACGCACACGCACACGCACACACACACAAATAAAGACAACTAAATTATGTGTATTTAAATTCTATTTTAATATGAAGGTTTTTACAATTCAATATAAAAGTATTAACAGTTTACAGGAATTTGTTTTTGTTACAAATTGGTTACTTTTTTTTTTTTCTTTAATGCTTGGCTTGTCTTCCACACAATGTTGATGTCCGTCCGTATTTCAATTGGAGGAAAATCTCTGCATGCCACATTCATTATCTTGGGACATTCACTGTAATACATCTACGCTATGAAGAAAAAAACAACTGTGAATGTGTTATTTAGATGTGACCGAAGAACAAATTCTGATTGGCTACAAGTCAATTAAATACTGCCTTCTTCCCACGGCGACGATGGTGGATAATAATATATGCGATAATATACGCGATAAGCTCATTTTTCAACCATGTTTCATAAGTCTGACCCTAAACGTTTCACAGGCTGAAAATGAGTTGGCTCCGTATAAAGTTACAGTTATCACATAACACTAGAAGATGCAGTTCAGCCGGGGGGGGGAGGGGGGCCTTCCCACGTTTGCCACTCAGCATGCCGATACACATTTGGCGTTCACGTGCTGTGTTGGTGTTGTGGTGACGGTAACCCACACAGTTACTCACAGCGTGAACCAATCAGAAGGCAGAACAGCTGTGCTCAGCGGTTCCATTCAGAAAACAGGCGCAACATTGCTGCTGATCAGGGCCCTACGGTCTAGTGGCTTCTTCCCCTGCTTGCTTCACCACACTGGTTTTTTGTGTTATGCACTGCACACTACATGCATATATATAATGTTCCATTACACATAGCATTATTGGGTCTAAAGTGCTAGCTAAAGTATGTTAGTTTGGACATACGTTTTGTGCCACACAGTCAGCCTCTGAAGAGTGGCTATGGATAAATCCAGCATTATTTGCCTTTGATTTATTGTATTATTCATTGTATTATAATAATCAAAGATCTATATCAACTTTTTCGCAAAACAGCTGGTTGCTGAGAGGCTAAAAACTATCGAAGCTTGAAATGTGCACACCGTGCACATGATGCTCAAGCACACGGTTCTTATCTGCTGGTATGGCTTTAGTGATATATACTTAAAGAGCTGTTCAAACTGGCATCTCTACTTATATTGATATATATAACCAGAGAAGGCATGGACATGAAAGAACGCTAAACATCAAGTTATCCTCCTATAAGCTTACAGTTATAGGAGATAGTTCTCGAAGGTTCTGCAAGTTGAAGTGGCCCCTCATACGTCTCCTCTGTTCCATATATATTTTCTTCCTGGGCGTGCTCTACAGAGAGAATGGATTAGTGCTTTACTAATCATCTAGCTAGCCTTCATATCTAGCTAGCCAGATATGAACCAAGGTGCCATCGATCTGAGTTCATTGCTGCTCATTGACAAGTTAACAATGTGATATGATCATAACTGGATAACATGATGAAGCACATCCCTCTGTTGAAACTCTTGTTTTTGTCATTTTTGGTTTTTAAATGCGAGCTTGGAGATGGAATGCAACTAGATGATTGTAATACGTATGTGAAAGCGCTGATGTGTGGGAAGTGCATTTTTTTCTGTTTTTTGTTAAATGTATACTATACTATTACATTGTATTGTTTCAGAGAAAGAAATGGTAGCGAGACACTAAAACTGCCATCTAACCAATCTTCAGTCATTTATTGCACCACACTGTGGTCTTTTTCCCCCCGCTGAAATCGCTGCCGTCCTATTCAACAGTGAAGGTTGAGGGTGTCCCTATTCTCGCAAAACAAGGTGTAAGTGTTTTGCAAAGGGCTCATAGACAGGCAAAGCGGGGACAAAGAGGTATTTTCACCCTTGGACGACTGTTGACGACATCAGTTCAAAGTAGCGTAAATGAAGGACACCGTGTGACTGAAATACCACTGTGTACCCATTGACCTGTCAACCTATCGGTATGACATGTGGTATCGGACGCTTGTTTTCTTTCGACAGCGAACGGCACTCTGTGGAATGATGCTCAAGTGAAAAGTCTTTGTTTACTTTTGAAGCTCCTGGCCAACTGAACTAAGCTCTCTCAGAAAACATCCCCACCGTGTATCCAACGATATCTTCTATCTATCTTCCTTTCAGCACCAGTTATTTTATTTTATTTTTAGAAACAATAATTCTGTATGCCAATTGTCTCCAAAAAAAGATGTTGCGGCAGAATTGTTAAAGTTCTATTTTTGTATATTTAATTGCTCATTTTTGAGAAATTTCAACACAATGTTTTTGTTGCATGTTATGACTTGAATTGTAAATAAAGTGTCCATGTTTTGGAAGTAATTTCTTGAGTTGAGTTCTCCGAGTGTCTGAATGACCCTAAACAAAGTCAGAAAATGAGAGCTTATTGTGGGTTACTCTGACCCAATGTGTTTAGCACCCTCACTTCAGTTTTAACCTCGTTCTTCCTTCCTCTCTTGTAACTAAAGTGTCACAGGAGAGACTGGAAATGGAGGCTAATTGTGGGTTAATGACCTTAAACCAAAATTAAATGAGTTTAATGTGGCTTATAACTGACTAATAAAACACTTACTGTGGAGGACACCTTATGCTTTCACTGTAGGCCGACTCTCCCCAAAAGAAAAGCATGATGCAGCATTCATTAAAAACCCAATAAAAACATTATTCCTTCAGCATAAAGACACTGTGTTGAGAATATCAAGTCTAAAGCACTTTTTAATCATGAATCAAATTTAGGTAAAAATTAAAGCAGGAAGTCTAAAGCATTTTGAGAAGTCTTTTTTTAATCAAAAGGTGTAAAATATTTAACCGACATAATTTAACGTAACCCTAACCTTAAATACAAACCTAACCCTAAAACCTAAATTCAAATCCTAATCCTAAAACCAAACGCTAAAACCTAACCCTAAAATGGCCAGTCTTATTCCGTGTCTGTGTTGTCTATATTGGGCTTGTATGTGAGAGGGCCATTGGGTTTAGTCCATGTGAACCCTCAGGTCAGTGCCTGTGGCAGGACGCATCTACTGTTGTGTGTTACTGTTCCATCCACAATGTGTTCACTGGAAGTCGCTTCTGATATAAGCTCCTAAATAACTGGAAAATAATAATTGGATAACAAGATGACAGGATTAGACGGAGATTAGTACACTGTGTATGGGAAATGAAGAAGGTTTATGCTCTATGCTCTGAGGATCAGAAATTCAATTTAGAAAATGACAATGCCAGTTACCAAATCACCGTATTTTGCTGTTGAATGACCTAACCTAACTATGGCTTCGTCACCCATCAACATACCACACCACAGCTGGATCTAAACTTCATCCTCCATCTGTGATCGCTACTGCATGGGTTGCCCAAGGCTGCACCGCTCTTCTAAGCGGACCGTGTCGTTCTTCAGAAGCTGAGTAAGCTCTGAAGAATCAACGCAGGACAATGCCTGGCGTGACAATGACCTGGCCAAAATACCTCTCCATGCCCCTAATTGAAGGTTTCTATATCACACCGCTCTTACTCTCCAGCAGTCCGTTGACCATCTAATGATTTTAATCTGCTGCTAAACTAAAACATTATTTGTTGCCATGGCTGACCACAATGTCTACAAGGCAATAGATAAGGTTGTAAGGGTTAGGGCTGGGTGGGCGATATACTTGATATTGTAAAAGTGAACCAACAAGAGAGATTGACACCGACACGGACGCGAGCGCCCACACGATTTCTCCTAAGGGTTCAAATACTCATAGAGAACTAGACTTAGAATTTGATGATCAACCAAAATTAGCGTGAGACAAAAACCTCTTATCCAAATGCATACCATTAGTGTTTACTAATTTAGTGTGTGTGTGTGTGTGAGAGAGAGAGAGAGAGAGAGAGAGAGAGAGAGAGAGAGAGAGAGAGAGAGAGAGAGAGAGAGAGCGTGTATACGAATTCCTATGTCACGTGTTTTTTTCTTCTGTTCTATTTGTGTTCTTTGTGTCTCATTAACATTTTAGGTCGACTATAAATAACAACAAACAACGAGACTCCTTCAAAAACACTTCACCCACTGCAATAGGCCTACTGCACTGCACTTTGTAGCCTATGGTAGGCCTAACTACATTTGTCTACCATATATGATATATGTATATTATATATATATAGTAGTAGTTTGTTATATATTATATATATATATACACTAGTGGAGGAACTAGTAGAACAACTTCAGCATCTGTGAAAGGACTCAGCAGGCACAGTCATATTATGAAAACAATATAGATATTAATACCGCTGTATCGGGGGAGGAATATTGGCCTGGGTTCTTATATTAAGAGCATCCTAAATGGAAGATCGTGAAAGAGTTGACAGAGTTTGATCAGGAACGTTGGCAGAGATATTTCATTGGAACAATTCCAACTACATTCAGTAGTAGACTAATCTGCTTACTTTTTGGATTAAAGTTGTATCTGGATGTCAAGTTGGCCTATCTTATTCTGCAATTTTTGGTAAGCATTTTTTATCTGGATACCTAGTTGAATGTATTATATTTTGTTAGATAGCAAAAGAATGGCATTCTTGTCGAGGTAGGCCTATTAACTTCCTATAACATGGGAATATACTTGTTATGAGCTGGTGTCTGCAGCACTGTCACAAGTGACTGCGATAGGGTTAGGGTTAGGGTTAGGTAATAGCCTAACGCAGCGCCAATTCTTATTTGTGTAATTTATGGCTAGGGGCCACAGGTCCAGTATTATCCATAGGCCTATTACACTGGGCCCATGTTGTGGGATCAGAATGGGATTTTATACATATTTTTAAATGTATAGCCTATTACAAATCATTTTGTTATAACAGGATGTCGTTATGCCAGTGACGAGAACATGGATAGGATGAATATTTAGAAATATGGAAAGTCAGGTGAAAAGCAGCCACCAACATGTCCTTATGGTCAGTGATAAACGGTAAATTGCTTTAATGGATATTAAAATAAACATGAACACTGCTAAGAGACTATTTACAGTTTAATTTACATTTAGGCTATTACATATCCTACATAGGCCTATTTTGTGTATTTTAGTGTAGGCCTAGTCTACTTTCAGTGTGTCAACAGGAGATGGTTCACATAGGCTACAAAAAGATTAGGCTATATCGATTAGGCTGAATGGGATGCATATATTCGAAGCAACAGTAGCACAACATGTAGGCCTATAACATTTCCCATGATGCAGGCCTACTAGCTTTCATTTACATTTTGACAATCTGCAATAGGGCATGTTCAGAGTAGAGGGGTCTGTTCCATAAAGAAGGTTCCTAAGCATATGCCTGAACTAAGTAAGCAGACATGGCACCGCAGTCGTTTAACAAAAAACACCGCGCCGTCTTCACCTCTGCTCCCAGATGGCTGGGTCAAGGTGTGGCACCACACCACCTTGTTCCCCACTTGGGGTTCATCCTGGGGAACTGACAGTCACCAGACTTCCTGCATGACTTCAGCTGTGAAATGGGTTCCTCTGCCGGAGTTAACTCATACTCAAAGCATGAAAAGATGTGATTCATCAGCAGGTATGCTGTTGTCTGGGCTGTGTCACTCGCAGTGGGCGATGCCTCTACCCATTCAGAGTATGTACTACCTCTTGTTGACCTGGCGAGGGGTCCTACCCGGTCGATTTGAAGGTCTGACCAGGGAAATGAGGTACATCTGCTTTGCAGTGCTGTGAGCAGGGTTTGTCGGTTGAAACTCTACTGTCAGTTCAGGATTAAGATTGTTTAGAAGGTTAAAAGAATTGCTGAAATAGCTTTTTTGAATGATGATATTGCTCAAAAGGATATTAACAAACAATGTGAACTACTTTGTTAGTGAACAAAGTTGACCTTATACACATGCACACGTTAAGCATACATTAGTATAAGCATGCACATTGGTATGAGACCTTCATTCAGGGGGTTAATAGTCAGGAATAGGAGAAGAAGTATAAAGCAGGGAAGTAGAGAGGAACACAATTTGGTAGGAATGAAGTACAGATTTGTGTATAGAACAAAACAAAGTTTTTCACACTTTATGTGAATATATAGGTGTGCTGCACTTAACTATACTACCAAATATGAGTGTCTTATATTGAACCTTCCCAGCATAGGCTGAATTAGCATCGAGAATCATCAATCAATCATTAAAACATCTTTCGAGATTCCAGATTCCAATGAATGTATTAGTGTGGAAGAAATTTGGTTCAAGAGAGCAGTAGAGAGTACTTTAAGGTACTGTGAAGTAGAAACAATTCAAAAGAATTAAACTGGAACTTCAAGGTTTTCAATTGAAATGGAAACATTGAATGAACGTTAACCTTTTATTACTTATTTGTAGTAATTTGTAATACTACGTTAACATGAGTTCTGTAAGGAGTCATTCAATTCCACTACAACTACATGGTGTATCTCATGACTATGCAGGTGTAGCACCTAAATTCCTCCTTAAAGCAGCCCATAAACAAACAATACATACACATTCACTGGCACACAGTACACTCCTTGTTTCATGTAGCAAGACAGCCACTTAATCTATAGTAGCTGTACATGTTGTCAAAAGCTAAGTCAAAAGGCTAAATAGTTTCAATGCATCACCTTTGGGTGACTTCTGTGGAAGGTATGATCATGTTTGTTTGTTTTAGATTAAACCCAAACCTGTTTTTTACGTCAACGTGAATGCTTTTGTTTACCATAAAAGTGGAGGAAAACTGAGAGAGAAGCCAATTGTAAAACTCAAATACACCTGAGAGCACCGTAGGCCTACAAGCTCCTAACGAGCCATTTGAGGAACATCCAGGGGAACTTAAGTAAGTTAAATGCAGTGGTAGTGGAATTAGCTCTCCTTCTTAATCGTGTAAAGGCGTTCATTTGTCTTTTTGTTTTGTTTTCACGTTTACAGAACTATGCCAGCGATGAAAATGCTTCCAACCATTTCCCTACGTCTTCTGATAGGCCTATGTCTAATTGGTAAGTTGACAAACTCAATTATGGCCCACTAAGAAGTGAATTCTCACAGCGGATTTGAAATACGAGGCTAAGCGGTCTTCTCTCTGCAATCTGCATTTATTTAGGGTCAGCACATGGCACAGTCGCACCCTCGTCGGCTGCAACCAGTGCCGGTGCTACAAGCGCTGCCGTGACAGCCAGCGTTGGTGCCACGACGGCTGCAGCCGGTGCCGGTGCTACAAGCGCAGCCGTGACAGCCAGCGTTGGTGCCACGACGGCTGCAGCCGGTGCCGGTGCTACAAGCGCAGCCGTGACAGCCAGCGTTGGTGCCACGACGGCTGCAGCCGGTGCCGGTGCTACAAGCAACGCTATGACCACCACAGCTGGCGTAACGACAGTGGCTGCTACAACGGCAAACACCACTAGCGCTGCCCCTACATCGGCTGGAATATTCCACCAAATCTGTCTACTTCTCTGCATGGCTTTATTTACTCTACAGCTGGCTTAGAATACTTGATATAGAAATTATGGGTGATTCTCTTCAAATAAATCGAGTTTGCATTCCCCTAAATGACTTTGTAGACCGATCAAGGGGGATATCCAACTATTTGTGAGGATAATTGTATTTATTTAATCTTTAATAAGATTATCCTATTGGAATATTATATTAGTTAGGCTATTTTATGATGCTGATAGGTGTAGAAAACTAGATGATGTAATTGTGTTCTACAAAATCTTTGCAAAACTCCAAACATCTCGTCTGTCCAGTCATGAGACAGCTTGGATAAAGTCAATGTTAACGAGTTTATCTTAATAAAATATTAATAACAGCAGCCTACCGTTGTCATTTAAATCACAAGTTGTACCTGACGTTTACCACTTCAGAGGAAGCAGAATACAAGTGGTATGCAAACATTAAATCCATTTTAAATCTTTAGGCATATAGCTCACTTTAGTGTAAAATCAACAAGTTACTTTATTATATAAAAGTTCTCAAAACCATAACTAACACGTCTAATATCTCTTTAAACTGTAAATTATAAGTTCTCCCCTAAATCAGTGATTCAGCCTATGCCTACCCTGGGTACGAGGAGGTTCCAAGCAGTATTCTACTTAGATTTTTCTGTTGTACCTACAAAATAAAAATATTTGTTCAGTATTATATATTGTGATTGTTACTGGACCAGAAATGGAAGTACGCCTCAGCCTCTTCCATTTAAAACGACTTGGTCACAAAAACATAGGCCTAATGATGCTAAATGAGAATATATTAAACATCTGGGTGATTGAGATGTACACAAGATTTAAAAAACAAAAGGTTGAGAAACACCACCCTTCGCTAGCCAAATAAGCTAATGATAAGTGTTAAAGTTAAGTGATCTAGTCACTTACTGACTAGATCTCTCCATCCCACTTTCCTTCTGATTAGAAAGCCTCTTTGATAACACAAAACAGAGATGGACTTCTACCACATCGTCTTTTTTTTTCTCAAAACGAACAAATATTTGCCATTAAATGTGACGTGCCTAGCCAAACATCCAAACGTTTACACAGCCAGTTCAAAATACCTGGGCACAATGTATTGGAGGTAAGCAAATATTTCCTTATTTACGGTGGCACAAACACACACTTGAATAATTGTCAGGTTTCTGTCAGAGGTATGTGTCAGAGTTTTAAGCTCACTATTCATCTTTTAGATATATGGGGCATTTCCATTCAACTGTACTCCCTACCTATGTTGAATGCACTTATTGGAAGTCTCTTTGGATAAAAGCGTCTGCTAAATGACTGTAATGTAATACAACCACATGTGATTCAGGATGTTTATTGTCATTAGATAAAGCACTGATTCATCATTGTCATTTTGCCAAAAAAGAACAGCATCAATGATACTAGAAGTTACTGACGGGGAAGATATGTACAGCCTTTCATAAGTCCACTGCATTAACTATCGACATTTGTCTCTTTACTGCTCCGTTGACCCTTAGCCTTCCCACTTTGGGACTTCTGCAGCAAGGCCAATGTGTCCCTCTTCTCAATTTTCCTCAGCTGTTTCTTCTTCATCCTCTTTATCTTCGATGTATTCCGGATCTGTGATTTTAAAAAGAAACGGTTGGGGTGGGGGGGGGTTGTGTTTATACTTTTTATAAATAGTAAAAAAGCGACAACTTTTTATTACTTTTTGCTTAAAAGTTCATGTATTTTATGTACTCACAACTGCAATTATTGAGCACTGTATACCTCAGCATTAACGGATAACTAGGAACAGCAAGAATTGTTTTTGCCTTTCCCTTGTGTAAATATAACATGGACATGTGGATGGTAATGCAGATTTCTGATGAATTTCGCTTGAATTCAACTTTGTGAACAAATCATCTGGTACCAATACTATGAGGTCTGCCATTAGTCTGCCTGACACAGAATCCCTCTCTCAAGGCATCTGAATTGGACATGTCCCCAAACTCATCCTAAACAACCAATCAACCAGCAAACATGACCGATGACAGATCAAAACACGTGGTTCAAGTAGGCCAGAAACATCACAAAAGAAAATATAAGTAAAACACTGTAGCCAATGAAATGCTTGAAAGCTGTGGAGGATCTTAATCTCTCTGTGCCGTGTTGAGAGTGATCATGTACATGCGTGTACATGATCCTTTTTACCTGCCAGTGTGAAAAAATCTACCGGCCAAGCAATTGTTTTAATATGCAACCCTGAACTATTGGTGTTCAATTTGGACCCTGGCTGCATGGATCCAAAGGCATGGATTAGGCAGGCACCTAAACCACATGTAGGACCTCTTGTTGCCTGGTTCATCACAACTGATGTCATTGGTACCAGTTATCTCATGCAAATACACCAGAAGACAGGAGGTGGCAGCATTGCTGCCAGTAAATAACAAGCAACGAAGACTAGAAGAAGAGTCCGGCCATATTTGAAGTCAAGTGTTTAACAAAACATTGACAAATTGTCTATTTCATCCCTAGTATGAGGCTATTAAGGCTATAGAAAACTTTCATTTCCTTAGAGACTGCTGTGTCATTTCCCTTGTCAAGCAGCTTTGGAAGAAAAGCACTATTAAATAAAGTTTGACTGATTGTACTTCAAGAAGAAACGGCATACTGCTTTACTATCCAGAGTCTTCTCAGATGTGGTGTCCCGATGGTAGAACTATCTATCACTACCACTGCAGATGGTTCGGGACGAAACTACACTTGTCTTTGCAACCACTTTCCAGTGTGGAATCGGTTCTTTGAAAGTACCGTACTGAAAGCATGTCCCCTCGTGAAGAACCCCAGCCATCCGTGGTGGTATGGGGCTAACCGAAAAGCAACCTCTTCTAATCAATCTCATCAAGTGACTTGTTCTCAGGACATGCTTTGTTGTGTTTGACTTACCACTTGAACAATCTCCGCCTTGCGCTCATTCTCAGCACGTCGTTTCAAGGTCTCCTCCTGGCGTTTTCTCTTGTCCTATTATGGAAAGCATTTTTAAATGAGTGATGTCCAGATTCTTCTCCACAGCAAGGATTGAAATAATGTAATTTAGCGTCGGCCTTACCGCTTTCTCCTTGGCCTTGTCGTCTTTAAGTTGACGGGAGTACTTTTGGACCAAGTGCTTCTCTTGCTTGGCTTCCATCTTTTTCCCCCAAGAGGTACACAGTGGCTTGTCCCTTACCAACGCAGAGAACCTGTAAGAATAACACATTTGGTCAAAATAAGAGTATAGGTTTGGTGGCAACAGATGCGTGGTTTACGGGCGGTTAAGCGAGGGTAAAGGGAACTACCAACCTTTGTTTATTCCGGTCCTTCCACACTCGACCGGACTTGGGTTTTCCCAGCGGGATCGGAGGGGTCTGTTTGGCACCGGTGACGAACAGCGCGGTGTCCGGGGCCGCTGTACCTTCCCCCGGGGCCGCTGTACCTTCCCCCGGGCACACGGGCGCCGTCTCCATCGTACTGGAGGCCGTTTCTAAACGTCGTTCTGTGTCCGTAGACTCGCTGCCAAGTAACGCGGTCGACGCGGTGGACTGACTAACGGGCGCCTCCGATGAACTCGTCATGGTTCGGTCCTCCTCCGACTCTTCTTTCGTCGAAGAGAGAGCCGGTTTCCTCGCCCTGCGTGCGGGGGTCTTTGCGGGACTCGGCGCCTGAGAGTCGGCCAGGAGCGCCGGCGTGCGGACCCTGCGTCCGCTGCGAGTCCGCGTGCCGACCTCTTGCGTGTTTTCGGGCTCTTCTGTTAACTCCGGATCGGACTTTTCCGTCGTGACAACACAGTGTTCCTGGTCTTTCATGGTGACCACAAACGCGTTGCACACGGTCTCGGTGTTTTATATAAAAATAAGACAAATTACGGACTGTTAGAAGTACATTCAACTTTACGTATCGAGAGACCGTGGACGTAGACACACGTGTTTGGTGCGTGCTTCCGGTTCCTGTATCCGTTGCTTGGTTCGTTTTTCCCCTTTTTTTGTCTGTCAGAGAACACGGCAATTTGTATAATACCGCCACCTAGCGGCCAATAGTCGATTTACTAGGTCTTGAGGTGGGAAATTGGCGGTGCTGATTTTCCAGGATTTAGATCCCTGTTCCCACACATGACCCCATGTAGGAAATGTTCCATGAACATGTATGGGATAGACTGCATGAGGGATGAAGGCTTCAAAAGTGATACATAGGTCTGTATGGATAGAGCTACTGAGAGAAAAAAATGAGAAAAAGAAAAGAGAAAGAACTGAAGAGTAGTTGTACAGACAGAAACGAAAGACAATAAGGATATAAAGAACACAACAAATATTGTAAAAGAGTATTACAATTGTACAAATTATGGATGAATAAACTACAACTACAATGGCGAGTTGTATTATTTGTAATCCAGTTAATTAAATGTATCCTACAATACAGGGTATTTCAGAGAAGCACCTCATTAACTTTCATTTGGACATGATTTGTGCCTCTACCTAGGGCTTTTATTTCAGTGTGATGAGCCAAAGTTGTATTCTTTCTTTAACACCAAGGCCCCTAGTTATCTAGCTCGAAAAAACTACAATATTTAGATTTTGTAGCAGATTTTGTACATACAAAATCAAAACAGCCTACTGTCAGTTCTATATAGAGCTAGCATGCCTAGTTATCAAGTCTCTGGAACTGTGGAGAATCGGCAACCAATTTGAAACCAATTGAAAACCAGGTTATCAACATTCCTCTGAAGAAAGGCTCCTGAGCCAGAAAACGGAAAGCACGTTTACTTAGAGAACGTTGACATTTCACAAACATGAATGAATGTGAATAAAAGTCCACTACACGACATTTAACATAACTTTTATGTGTGGCAGTACATTAATTAAACTAATTAAAGTTGCGTTAATGGTAGACCTATTCGATGTCATTCGCCACACGATCCTTTTTATGCCGACTAGTCAGGGGTGTTCAGTTATATGTTGAACATCGGTGAAGCGGTCAGCCAGGGGCTCGTACCGGAGACCCAGACCCAGGTGAATGCATGCATCAAAAGTCCATTATATTGTTTCAAAAAAAAGTATATACACACTGCACATTGTCATCATCTCGTAAATTAAAAATTCTGAAATTACACAAAACTACACAACCAACACAGTTGAACTCTCTCACCTCAATATTATAGTGAGTAAGAGGGCCCCCTGAGCTGACTGGCTAGGCTTAATGGCAGATTGGTGGAGTGGAAACTGCAAAATGATCAAATAAAAACAATCTTGTTCCCACAACATGATACAGATGATGGGCCTATAATGAGGTTCACCTGATTCTTGGTATTAAAAGAAGGTACATAAAAATGTTTTTCTAAAAATCTGCCTCAATGTTTTGGTTTTGGTCATTTCAGGGCCAGGTTTGGATCAACGGCTTCAACCTGGCCTGAATCAGACTGATTAGACGGCTGGGTGACGCTGCACATGTGGTGCATTGGGGAATCAAGGCACACAGGATAAACCAGCTATGAAATACATACACACACACACACACACACACACACACACAACACAAAGATAATTAATGGAGAAAAAGAAGGTAAAAAGTTAAGAAAAA
>OOFB01004390.1:17769-32989 GCA_900323305.1 Trachyrincus murrayi
CACTTTTGGTGGTTGCATGCAAATGTAATGGCAATTGATGCTACCCATGTTTATATTATGGCTGGGAGATAATTCCGTATAGTCGGTGTGTGTGTGTGTGTGTGTGTGTGTGTGTGTGTGTGTGTGTGTGTGTGTGTGTGTGTGTGTTAAGGAATGAAGACATAGGCCGAGCTTATGTTTTTTTTATTTTAGCTTTATTGTATGCTTCTTATATTATCATCTATTGCAATGTGATGAGCCTAAGTCGTCACCAGGTTTTAAATTATATTTAAAATATATATGCCTACTGTGAGATATTATCAATGACTGCCGTGATACATTATACATCCATCTATACGTATTCACATTTAGATGCTGCGATTCTTGACTTCTCACATTACACTAGTTAACTTTAGACCGCAACATATGTTGCCAGTATATTGTCAGATTCATTGGTGTCACATGAGACGCCACCCTTTGCTCATAAAAACCTGTCAGAAAAAAGTGATATGCAATAATTACATTATACAAGTTTGACACACCCTGTAAACGTACGAGAAACCAAGGACTGCTCATTCATCACTTTATTTATCGAGGCCTGATGCATTCCTCCTCTGCTCTTCATTCTAGTCTCAAGCTTACCTATCACTATATCACTTTACTGATGAGTGTGGCATGGCAATCTTTTTAGAACAGAAACGGACAGAAAACTAAAAATCAGTTGTTGCCACTGGTAACCAAAAGTTTCCTCCAGACTTGTTTCCTCCATGTCTTGATTACCTAATTGTTTGCACTTCCTGTGTGCGTCCAGATTCAGATATGTCACAAATGCGTGCATTCACAAATTCTTTATTCCAGTTGTTAAACACTGATTGTCCTGATAACAGTGCTTTCCATTTCTGTCCCATTAGCTTGGGGCACCGCGGTCATTCAGTGTGGACTACAAAAATGACTGCTTTCGCAAGGATGACGAAGAATTCCGCTACATATCTGGGAGCATCCACTACAGCAGGATCCCCAGAGTGTACTGGAAAGACCGCCTGCTGAAGATGTACATGGCTGGACTGAACGCCATTCAGACGTACGTTTTTACCTCGTCATTGGCACGAATTGTGACAGGTTTGGCTCATCGATGTACATTTCTGTGCATCCGACAGTTCACTGACCACACCAGGTACCTGGATTAAGATAAGATGTAGTGTGTAGCAATCGACCCTGCAGCCTCACCCAGCCCCAGAGTCTAATCAGTCTGACTCGGGCCAGGTATCAGCTACCAGGCATTTTCTGGTTGATAGAAAAGTGTATTGTACATAAATACAATTCAAGATATGAGCCTGATTTTTAAAGACCCTGCTTCAAATGTTATTGAATGGAAACAGTCACTTCTGCATCCAACTTCCAATCCTTAGCTTTTAATAGCTTAATGTACCGTTTTCCAAAAATATATATACTCTTCATTCTCTTGGAAGGTATATTCCCTGGAACTTCCACGAGCCGTCCCCAAATCAGTACATTTTCAACGGAGACAGAGACCTGGAGCACTTTCTTCAGCTGGCCCAAGACATTGGTTTACTCGTTATTCTCCGGCCTGGTCCCTACATATGTGCAGAGTGGGATATGGTGAGAGATAGTTCTTCGATATTTCGTGTATTCAGTGTTTGGGTTAATTAGGTGGATAAAGGACAACTCTTCAAAAGGATATGCTGGAGGTGGTTGTTCAGTGTAATGAATATTGATGTCCTTCAGGGTGGCCTACCTGCCTGGCTTCTCAACAAGAGAGACATAGTGCTGCGCTCTTCAGACCCAGGTATGTGAAAAGGGGGAATATCAACAGATGAAAAAGGACAGTGTGTACATGATATATGGCTTGGGTTATATGCTGTAATGTACGTTGTATAATTCATTCTTCTATAGATTACATTGCAGCAGTGGACACATGGATGGGGAAGTTACTGCCCATGATGAAGCCTTTACTATATCAGAACGGAGGGCCGATCATATCCGTCCAGGCAAGTACAGACATTTTACATGACATTTATAACCTTTTAGGTTTTATATTTTTGTTTACAACCGTTTTATTGCCTAGTAGACCACTGCAAGACACTGGATGTTGAACTGACCTCTAGCAATGTTCCTCTGTTAGGTGGAGAATGAATACGGCAGCTACTTTGCTTGTGACTACGACTACATGCGTCACCTGTCCAAGTTATTCCGTAGACACCTGGGGGATGAGGTGGTGCTGTTCACCACCGACGGGGCGGGTCTCTCGTATCTCAAGTGTGGCTCCATACAGGGTCTTTATGCCACTGTGGACTTTGGTCCAGGTAACCACATTACATGTGCAGTATCCCTCCACTCACAAGTATACCTCGTCTGATATTGTAGATTATTTACCGTTGAAATAAAGTGCTTAATACATTTGAAGCTTTAGCAGACAATTTTCCAAAGTCAGACATCAACACATTCAACCCTTAATAACCACAAGATGGTGCAGGTCTGTATTCCCAAATATAGGCCAATGCAGTCAAACTGTCAATACAACTACAGATCCGATACAGGAAATAATATGTGCCTTGTTTTGCATTTTAAAAAAGTGGCCAACTTCCTAGTTTGCCTCCATGTTGAGGTCTAGACAGAGGGACAGAGTTCTGGTCCATCACATGACGTCGCTGCGTAATGTGAGGCAGTCAGTCATGGCCTGTATGTTTGTTGTCCCAAGGCGGTAACGTTAGTGCTGCCTTCAGTGCCCAGAGACACGCCGAACCCCATGGACCGCTGGTAAATATTTCCCGCCATTTATTTCACTTCCTTTGTAAAATCTCCAGCCAAATGTGCCACGAGACTCGTCTCCCGTGTTACAGGTGAACTCAGAGTTTTACGCCGGGTGGCTGGACAACTGGGGCAGTCAACACGCCACAGTTTCAACGGCCATTGTGGCAAAGTCTCTCAATGAGATCTTGGCCCTCAAAGCCAATGTTAACCTGTAAGTTTATACGGTTTTTTCAGCTGTACAAATGTAAGGCTGTGTACAACAAGCCAATTGATGTGGTCGTGCTTATACTTCCAGATATATGTTCATCGGAGGGACTAATTTTGGACACTGGAATGGTTAAGTGGCTTCTTTTCCTGCATAGTTTTGTAATGGATATTTTCGGTTTATTTATGGGAAAGTATTTGTCTTATACGTGTAGGTGCCAATGAACCGTACGCCCCACAGCCCACCAGCTACGACTACGACGCCCCGCTCACAGAGGCAGGAGACCTCACTGACAAGTACTTTGCCATTCGAGGTGTTATTGGAAGGGTAGGAAAAAGAACCGTCATTTCAACCAACGTCACCGTATCTCATTTGTTTAGAGAGTGACTCCATTAAGAGTCAGCCGTTTGAAAATAGATATTTAATGGACTGTGTCATGTGTTATCTGGTAAACCTGTTTGGACCCTCCCCTCAACAGTACCGGAAGATACCAGAAGGGCCAATACCTCCATCCACTCCAAAATACGCATATGGTCCCGTTAAGATGACAAAGGTTGGTTTGGGTTCACTTTAAAACAATGACATATTATGTACAACTACTGGTGAGAGAGGCATTCTTCAAACTGAAGGTACAGTATGTATAATAAATAGCACAAACAAATCTCATAATTCTTTCTCCTCCCTCAGGTCCAGACAGTCTCGAGTGCATTAGACAAGCTGTCATTCTCAGGACCTGTGAAAGGCACATATCCTAAGAGTTTCATTGAATTAAACCAGGTAGCGTTTGTTTAGAGTTCACCCTTGAATAATTAGGACTGCCTGCATTTTTCATCTCCAATACATTTTATTTGAACTACTTTTACTTTTAAAATATCATCATATTAAATATATACATTTCAGCCGTCACTGAAATATGTTTACCTATGTTTCCATGTTCGATTCCCGCCCTCCATAGGCCTTTGGGTTTGTTTTCTACAGGACGAAGCTTCTGGTTAACTGCAGCTCACCGACTCCTCTTTCCTCTCCACTGAACGGAGTCCATGACCGGGCGTACGTGTCAGTAGATGGGGTGAGCTTCTTGTCATTTTCAAGAAAAAAAAAGGTTGATATGTTAGGTCAATGTCAGGTAAAGTCATGTGTGGTGTGATTTAGATTTGTTATGGTTCTGACTTCCTCTCCTCCTCAGGTGCCAATGGGAATCCTGGAGAGGTTCAAAGTGTTGACCATCAACATAACGGGAAGCTCTGGCAGTGAGGTGGACCTGCTGGTGGAGAACATGGGCCGCATCAACTACGGCCGCGGCATCAACGACTTTAAGGTTGGTCGACTTGAAGTATCGCAGTGTCGGTGGCGAAGGACAATCAGGTGCTGCCAAAACATGGAGGTACAGCTGGCGGGAGACATCGGTCAGTAGGTCACAAGCATACAGGCTGCCTCTCTATGGTAAGGGCTTGCTTGGTTTGATAAGAGCTTGGTGGAAAAGTACCACCGGTTCGATTTTGGTTCAACCCACGGAATTAAATTACATGTGGTATATATAGCTCAATTTAGCTAATTACATTCTCTCGAGGATTTCAATTTTAACCTCAGTTGATTCGATTTAATAAAGGAAACATTAGTTATTGTGATATTCAAATATGTACAATTCAATGAACATAGAAAACACACATATAACACAATATATTATTAAGGAGATCGCCGAAAACCAAATATAATGGACCCGATATATACACATATATAAATATAAAGAAAATATATGTCCTATGTGGGGAGAGCAGCGTCGTGGCTTTAGCGGGACGTAACCGAAAGTATCCAACGGTTGACAAACGGTTCAATCCTTCAGGGCGAAGCACAAATGGTCCATACGGAAACCCACGCACTCGAAATGAAACGAAAAGACAATTAATCCACGACGATAAAAGACTAAATAATCGGCTAGCTCGGTCACAGGTAAACCGAGTAGGCTTAAGGAAACGCGTACAATAACTCAAGACTTATTTTGAGCAACACACCTTCAGTTGTACTGCTCCGTCTCCATGCAGGTCCACGTTGAGTTCGGCCCCGTAGCCTAAATCATAATGTCTTATTCCTCCAATAATGAGGGCCGAATAATCCGAAGACTGCTGTAATGTGGTTTTCAAATAATGGTGTTCTAGAGAGTGGGGTTAAAAAGCTTCCTCTTTGCTCTCAACTAAACTAAACACTAAATTAAACTCTAGGGACGCCCGTCGCTCGGCTGCAGCTGATGATAATTAGCTCTGCTCCACCAGAGTGACTTGGGTGTGGCTGAGCAAATCAAATGTTATACCAAATATGAACTTTAAGGCTGTTTTGGCTCCTACTGATATAATAGACTGTCGAACATATAAATACATATTATTTTTTATATTATTACATATATATTAATTTAGCTCCGCCGAAACTCCTGCCACTTTTCTCCTCAGCCAACACAGCTTTCTAACCTGTAACCTAACCTGCTTATCAGTCGATTGAATAAGTCGATTGTATATTAATAATAATTATAATAGCATATATGAACAACAGTAACAGATATTTTTACGAGATTATGTTGCAATTATTATGCAATTATGTTTTTAGTGTATTTAGTGTTCTCACCCCCACAAAAATCAACCACACAGGGCTTGGTCTCCAACGTGACATTAGGTGAAGATGTGCTTAGTGGCTGGACCATGTACAGTCTGAACATCGATGAAGCGGTCAGCCAGGGGCTCATACAGGAGACCCAGACCCAGGCGCCAGACTCCAGCCAGCCTGCCAGGCGCCAGCCTACCAGCCTCTCCCTTCCCACCTTCTACAGGGGAAGCTTCTGGATTCCTGATGGCATCCCAGACCTCCCCCAGGACACCTATGTTGAGTTCCCCGGCTGGAGAAAGGTGTGGTGCTACGTAATGGTTTATTAATATAGCCTAGATGTTTTTTATTATACATGTATAAGTAAGTTTCCTTTCCTGAATGTTTGTCTTTCTGAATGCATGCATGAAAATATAGAATTTTCAAAAAAGTACATTGTCACTTGTAGTGTCATCAACTCGTAAATTAAAAATACATAAAAAAACATTCACAACATACGCTGAACTCTTTCACCTCAATATAGTGGGATATGTCATTCCATGCAAAAATGCCTCAATGTTTTGGTCTTGGTCATTTCAGGGCCAGGTTTGGATCAACGGCTTCAACCTGGGGCATTACTGGCCAGTCCGGGGGCCCCAGATCACTCTCTTCGTGCCCGCTAGCGTCCTCAGCACGGCGGCCCCCAACAACGTGACTGTCCTGGAGCTGGAGGGCTCGCCTTGCACCACGGGATCCTGCGTGGTAGAGTTCACTAAAACTCCCGTTCTGAACGCCACAGTCTCCACAGGCCCCCGCCGGACGTTGTTCCTTAGAGGCGGTTAGTCATCTGAATTGCGCTCATCTCTGATTTCACACACACACGGGATCATTTTGCAGTATTAATTGATGTACAATGGCACATTAGCAATGTACGTTGTGTTAAAGAAGAATTTATACCTACTTTTATGATCGTTACTGTTATTGAAATCAATCTTGGTTGTGGCTCTACCTCAATGATTCTGGATTGGTCTCAAGCCTTTCTAACTGTTCAACTTAAGTTCATGTTTGAAACCTCCATTCACTTGAATTTCTGTACAATCTTTTTTTAAATTACAGTATTTTTGTAATTACTTTCAGCTGGTATCGTCGTTTTTTTATGGGAAAATGGTTAAGGCTGTTCTTTTACATGTTAATAAAAAAATGTACTTGCATAATGCTTAAAAATTATTGTTTGCATGTTGCCATAGTGGTAAGTGTTAGCAAAGAATGCTGTTCAAGTTCCACACAGAATTAAGATGGAAACTAGAAAGTTTAGCCCTATGAAATTTCAGATAATCTTGTTATTAATTATGATATTATAATTATTTGCGTTTTACCAATAGGTGTCACTAATCGACTGATGAAAAATCTGCGTAGGTTAAATGGCCGTCTTTACTTGACCTACGCCAGACAGTGGTTATATAGGGTACTTGGTTAAATATGACCACAAGGCAATATAGAAGAGAATCAAGTCTTATACAATACCTGTTTACCAGACCAGAACATGTCTCAAACAGAAAATCACCTAGTTGTTAGTTTGGTACATGAAAACAAACAAAAAAAATACAATTCTGAGAAATGTTTACTTTTATTGTAGCCTACTTAACAGTAATGAATACTAACTCATGCAACATAGTAAATCACAACTGTACACTTTTCTCCATACAAAATAGCAATGCTGTTAAAACTGCATGGCACAATATATCTGGTGAACACATTCATTCCCCCAAATTCTACAACATTTTAAGTCCAATGCCATTTCTGATACCATAGACTTTCACAAGTCAAAAGCATACTCTCTTTGAAAGAGAGTATGCTTTTGTCTTGTGAAAGTCTTACTTGTACAGTTTAACGAGATGGGAAAGAGACTCTTTCCCATCTTCTGGAATAATAAAGTGCATTTGTGAAAGGCGTATATACCAAAATGTAGTATACGGACAAACCCTAACCCAGACAAGATAAAAGAAAACATGGGTGAAAGATGCCATGGTTAAATATGGTCGGTTGATTTCCTGTTTTTTACTGAATCCCAAGACAGTTGGCAAAGCACAGAAGTACAGGAAGTGAACTATAAACAAAACCAAGAAACCGTCGTCCAACTTTATGTAAATCTGCTCTGTCGTAATACAGCATACAACTAGAACATTCCACGTATGTTACAAGACGTGCTGTTCAGGCTTTACACACACACACACACACACACACACACACACACACACACACACACACACACACACACACACACACACACACACACACACACACACAGCTACACACACACACACACACACACACACACACACACACACACACACACACACACACACACACACACACACCCCATTGGAACTGTAAGAGCAGAAAAGATAATCCACATCATGATTGGAGAGAGAGAGACAAGATGTCAAGATGTTTATATTGACGCTATGCCATGCTATAAATTCCATGCTGCAGTGAGTTACTTTTACACACACACAATTCATTCAGTCGTAGCAGTCATAGTCTGCTGATTACAGGGAACAAAGTGACGAAAGCGATTTTAAAATATAGATGAATACATCCATAGTCACTTGACAACATTGTTAATCTTGCAGAAATTTGAATTGTATACAGGCAACTGCATCTGTGTTTCTAGTGTAGTGGCCGGGGGTGAAAGGTACTGGGTTAGATCCCCAATGTCCGCAGACTACCTGCTCCTCAAAATAATGTGCTTTTGGAGATTTGGATGAAAGTCGCTTTGGATGAAAGCGTCTGATGAAGGACTAAATAGTAATAGGATTCCTATCCTTACACAATGATATGCTTTAGGATGCAGTCCACCAAGATGGCATCATTTGTCTTTACATTCTTGGATGCCTCCTTGACCACCACGTGCAGGTTACATAAGGTTATAGTTGCCGCATGGTGGTTGCATAGTAACATCATCCAATGAAGACTAGATGTGAAGGCTACCGCTAGTATCACCCAGGGAGCGCCATAATGCACCGTTTAGCATCTACATTTCATTAGTGTTGAAGTATCGCAAAAAACACACTATCAAATGAGTTGTTATATAGGATTGTGATTATCTTGGATTTTATGGGGTGATGAGTAATGATAAAAAAAAGAAAATAATAAATGAATAAAAAATGAAATGATAAACCAAAATGTTTTTGGACATGAAACGCAGCTAATGTGGAAGTCTTGCTATACATTCTTCCAAAAATCACCCAATAAATACAAAACAATCAAATGGGGCTTTTATAAACAGTATTCAATTTTTCACTTTCTTACAAAAATAAACTTTGCATACCAAAATATACACCCTTTGTATGCCATACATTGAAAATACATTGTCCTTTTTCAGACACACAGACAAGACAACTGTAATGTGGACGTAGTGGTCATCTCTCCATGAGATTGTTAACAGTCATGTTAATAATAGCCTACATGTTTGGCACATAACGTTTTTCAATATGCTACAGTGAGCACCCGAAAAGCCCACAGCCATGCGTTGTGATGCTTGTCCTAGTAAACCAGCAACAGTAAGAAAAGGGACATCCATGTTACAGTTGCACTAGTGACGAGTCATGATTGTCAACGGGTAAGGACAGCTTGAATTAGGCGCCATTCAACGCCACACTACAAAAAGTTTCAGAAATCGAGACGAATGGATAAAAAATAAAATTGTTGCAGTTTAAGACATAACACGGAGGTACAACTGTGATATACCCAGGCTTATTTATCACACAATGTGCATATATTATCAAAGGGTTGAGTAAGAAGAAGCATTGAATATGTGTGCCTCTAGTCATTTGCTAGGCAAACATAAACAGTAAATTACACATGGACATTTTGTTACGTACATACCCTGTACATACACCTGGCGTAACTGAGTAAACAGCAAATGTGTTCATTGCATTTGACCTGTACTTGTGTTTGAAGACAACAAATATTTGACCAATCTCTACAAACATTCTGGTGATTTAAACGTTATTCCAACGGTCAAATTACCTGGTTTTTGGAGTTTAAAGAGAAATCGCTGGTGGGAGACCAGACAGTTTGACACATTTTACAATGCTGTTGTGATGTACCCTCATGTATGCATGTCATACAGCTAGATATAAAGAATCTGAAATGTGTTGGCAGTGAAAAACGATTCACATAAGGCACATATAATGCAGAAAAAAAACACACAAACTAAACAACAAAATGGAAAAACAAACACTTACTGGAATTAGGAAGCCTCCCCTCCCCCCCCCACACACACACACATCTGATGTTGCTTAACATTGTTACGGCTGTTCCCATTTAACAGCAGGGAGGGGGAGGAGGGGGGGGGCGGTGGCGGACGAACACACCGTTTGCCGGCGTGTTCGTCCGTGAAAAAGAGGAAGAAGAAGAAGAGAAATGTACATGCGGGCTGCATGAAGACGGTGAAGTGACGCTGTGCTGCTTACAGGGCCTGTTTCCCTTGGTTACCAATGTTTTTGTGAAGCCAAGTCGATACAAGTCCAAAGTACATCGGACCCCGTTAATCCGTTGACCCCCCCCGAGTGGCAATCGACTCAGGAGTCCTTGCCGATCGCCTGGTCCTCCGCAGACTGCTCCTCGCCGGACACGCCCATGTAGGCCACCATATTGGGGGACTCGGAGCCGCTGCTCAGCGGGGGGTGGTCTGGGGAGACGGAGGATTTGGGTAAGATGGAGTGGAGCGGCATCGTACCCAAAGCATCGTACCCCCGAGTGGGAATCAAATCCCTAACCTGTGGCACTGCCAATACCAGTTGCACTAGACAGGACCCCCATCGACAAACCATTGCTTCTACTCCTCCTGGATGATATCTGGTGAGTAGTCGAGGCCGGTGGAGAAATGGCTCGTGCAGTAAATGGTGCTGTGATGTTTTAGCATTACACAGTCCTATATACACAGTAGATTCTCCTCACTGGCCGATAATGTGGATTCAAGATTCAAGATGACTTTATTTATCCCGAGGGAAATTAAGGAAGGTCAGAACTGTACTGTATTATGTATATTCAATCATTTGAGAAATGCATTCAGTGGTCGTCTAGTCATGCCTAGACGTTTCAGGAAGTCATTTGCACTCTCGGCTCTGTTGCTGTTGCACGGTGAAAATGCAGGGTTTCTGTGAGGTCGTGTGACTGTGATCAAACCAGTTTCCCCACTAGGGATACATTATGCGTATTGTATCGTATGTTCTCCTTCACCGTGCCTCAAGAACAATTTGTAAAAAGGTTCTGCACAGACTTTGGAAGGACCTAGTATTTATCGGAACACTGACCACAGGGTTTAAAGTGTTCTTACCAAAGCACATTGGCATATGTTTGACAGGTCCATGCAGGGTAGGGCCAATAGAAACTATTTGAATACATATACCGTACATTGGAAGTACAAAGACAGCGTTTCTCTTCCTCAGGCACTGAAACGCCCATTTAAATGTTTTTGGTTCATGGCTGCAGCAACTGTGGCTGGAATTTTACTGGGGCAGAGAGGAAACGGCCTGTGCCAGCAATAACACACCCTAGTGGGACTGACACTCGCATTCACATACACACACCTTTGTTACAGCTAATGAGTACCAGGTGTTAAACAGATGTTGTGAACCCCTGAATGCATGAGTGTTGGCATGGTCCTAGATATAATACAAACCCTCTACTCTCCCTATATTAACTCAAAGTCATTGTTCTTGGGTAGAATTTTCTGGAATGGGAACGCGATTCTTCTTTCTCCTGCAGGACTCCGGAGAATCTGAGTTGGAGAACACTAAAGACTTGGGGCTTTGGGTCTGTTCATTAAGAACTGGCTTGACCAAGCCATTGCACTCGGTGATGAACTGTGGCAGTGTGTGTTTATATCTCAGCAGTCTGGACCCGGCCTACTGCCCCTCTGACATTATCTGCGTAATACATTGATAACAAGGACTTGCGTTGGATATCCTCATCCATCATCATAATCATAATCTACGACGCACCGCCTCACAAACCACAATGTGACGTGCCATTCATCTATTCTTATTGATCGATTGATGATGGTGTCCAGATCCAACCAATCAGAACACACTTGTGAACACTTCTATCTTTTTGCACCATGCACTTGGCATTTTGGTATTGTGTGCTTACTGTGTTCGACTCAATGTGACAATGAGCCTGTAACAAAACATGTCTGTGTTTACAGTACATTACTACATTACTACTTACTGATACTATAGCTCATTACTTCGTCATTGCACTTTTGTTGTCAATTGTTGTACGTTCTTATGTCAAAGTACATTTTCTGTCACTGTCGATGGACAGTAACATTACAATAATCGGATATAATCTAATCCGTGGCTGCCAATGCATTAGAATGCGTGGATTTAGGTGATGGTGGAGCGTGGACTCACCACCATCCTCCGGTGCCGGAGGTACCGTCTCATCCTGGTCAGAGAGCTGCTGCAGGCTGATGGACCCTGCTACGGGGTCCAGCACTACGGAGCTCTCGTTCACCGTCATCTCACTGGCTCCAGTGATGGCGTTGGTTGGTGGAGGCCCGATGGAGGCCTCATACTCTGGGGGGATCTCGTCCAAGCCGTCAGTGTTGGGCTGGAAGAACACCAGACAGTTAGTCTGCAGAATTATGCTGCGGTTTCTGAATGGAAAGGGTAGCATGGCCTTTCCATCCAGCCATCTACTTGCCGCTTCTCCACACAGGGAGTAGGGCAAGTAGGGCAGCCCCAGGCTCTCCCGTCCCTTTCCCTGACAACCCTCCTGCAGCTCATACTGGGGGATCTCTAGGTGTACCCAGGCCAGCTGAGAGATATAATCCCTCCAACGTGTCCTGGGTCTCATCCCAGGTGGTGGTACCCAGAACACCTGGGATGAGAGCGGGAGGCGTCCGGGGGGCATCCTGAACAGACGACTGAACCACTTCAACTAGCTCCTCTCCAAGTGGAGGAGCAGCGGCTCTACTTTGATCTGCTCCCGGATCATCCTGTCACGGAGAGTGAACCCCCGCCGAAGAAACTCCTTTCGGACACTTGTATGCGCTTACCTTATTCTTTTGGTCACTACCCAGAGCGGTTACATTTCTTAATTTGACAAAGTGCTGGTTTTCAGGGTCCCTCTTATAATAGGACTACATTCTTATAATAGGACTACATCCTACATTTATTGTGACGAGAGTTCATGTTGACTCTGTGGCCTTACCATTATACCCAGGGCCTTCAGGATGTTGGTTTTGCACATGGGGCACGTCCTCTGGTCCTGCAGCCATGGGTCTATGCAGTGTTTGTGGAACAAATGCCTGACCAACCAAAAAAAAAAACTTATTTCTAAAGGCCAACTACATATAATGCACTGAATGAAGAGTTTCCAATTAACTGTGTGAACAATAACATAATGCATATGAAATGAGTTTGACGAACCAAATGAGGAGAGCTATGTTTTACCTGCATGGTAATATCCTTACAACATCATTGGGCTTGTAACTTTCAATGCACACTGCACAGCTGTCAAAGTCTGAATCGACTTCCTGCAACACAGGACAAAGAAGATTAGATGTCCTTCTTAACTGTATATTAGGTTTCAAGTAGAAATAAACTAAAAACTAATCCCCAAAAACACGAAGGTGTGATGGGTTGTTTTACATTAAAAGGCAACAGGCTAAACTCTGTTGATTATGTAGCCATGGTGCTTTTCCATTGCCATGAACTAGGGTCTGTTTGCCTGTCTGTTTTTCATTTAGAGGTCTGCTGAAGGACTTGTTCCAAAGAGCTGGATTCCTGAGCTGGTTGTATGTGTGAGAAATCCTAAATGTAATGTTGTAAACTGATGTTGTAATGTTGTAAACTCAGTTAAAATGGTAAACTGTGAACTGCTTGTAACCGAAGGCTCATTAAATACATCCCACCGGTACCCACAGCAACAGGCACATCTCACTGTCTCGTTGGTTTAGAAGATAATGGGGACAACCATGGTTATATTAGTTAATAATTTGCCATTTCTAGCAAGCAATCATCAAGGTAATGTCTTGATTAGTGCTCTTTGTATAACCTGCTACTTCTACTTGGTATTTTTACTGAAAAACGCTACAAATGCATGCATTGCTTCTCTTATCGCATTGCAATAATGGTTGGAATCCACAAGCGGTCATGTATTCGATTTGTTATTGACAATGACTTTTCAAGCCTGCCATGAATGCGTTATTTTCCCATTCAGCATGTTGAATCACTAGAAAGAAATCTTGAAAATTGAAATCTGCTGTTCTGGAACCAAAAACACCAGCTAACCCAAATCAGAGGTTGGAATTTAACATGTTCCTAGCCTGCTTTCCGCAATGAACTTGAGTCCCTTGTGTGTGAAGGCTTCACAATGTTTTACCCTACAAAACAAGCCTTTGAGATACCCCTCACAAGAAGACAGGGAATCGGTCATAAGCTCTGGTAAGATAATCACCAGCAAGGAAACTAAGAGGTTGGATGTTTTCCAATAAGTGATTGGGTTTGATGACGGAACAATGAAACAGTATTAACCTTGTCCCCTTTCTTGATGGTCCGTACTTGTAACCTGCTGATTGCCTTCTTGGCTGCGTCTCCCAAGCGCCTCTGGAGAAGATGAAAATTAATATGAAAACACTATATGATACAAGATAACCCAACTAATATATATATATATATATATATATATATAAAAACTGTATATTTTACAACCTGGTAAAGCACAGAAGAAGAACAGACGTGAGGAGTAGATTTAAAGGTCTAGGTTTAACATAAAATACAAATCTGGTATAATCAGCTAAATCCTAGACCCTATAATCATGACTTTTGCACTAATCGCACATTATGTAATTTTAATCGCACGTTATGTAATTTTAATCGCACATTATGTAATTTTTGCTCATTTAATATCTGCCCCATAAACGTCTGATGCTAGTCTTAAGAAACGTCCCTGCTAGTCTCGAAAAAAAGTAATGCACACATAAAACAATGTTCCCCTGGGACACCTGAGGGCCCGGATAGCCCTATAGGTTCCAGATACATACAAATATGGGTCTAGGTTCGAGGTACTATCCATGCCATACTGTTCTGTACAAGTACAGTGGAAAGATGCCAGAGTACACAGTTCATATACCACTCATATACCAACTTATGCTGTGAACCTAACCTACTTGCCAGTTTCTGTTTGAGTTACCCAGGCCCCGCCTACAGCAACCACTTCCATCACATGCCTAATTAGTTTCTATGGAACTGAACATACTGTATATAGAGCGTTTTTAGAAACGCTTCCTTGTTTACCATAACAACCTTCTTACACCTCGCATTTCGAATTACACTTACTGTTGATTTTTTGTTACTAACGTGACATATAATATACACATATGTCACAACTTATCAGACTAAACGCATTGGAGTTTGAGTTATCAAACCCAGAAGGTCCTGGGTTCGATTCCCGCCTGGGGCGCTGTTGACTCTGGGGTGCCCAGGTGGGTTATCTCCTGGGCCTTTCTGTGTGGAGTTTGCATGTTCTCCCCGTGCTCACTTGGGTCTCCTCCTATAAAAAGAACCCCATCTAAAAACATGCGAAATCCAGTCCTATCTGTGACGAAGATGGACATTACATCTGGAATTGGTCCCCGGGTGCCGGTGTTGGAGGCTGCCCACTGCTCCCTGGCTGTCC
>OOFB01004399.1:7384-30680 GCA_900323305.1 Trachyrincus murrayi
TTAAATACAATCTTTTACATCATTGATCATAGTGGGTTCAATAGGAACTAGACGGTTGAAGTGATCGTAGGTCTGGTGGAATATTGGATGATTTTTTTAAAAAAACTGGTTTGTAATAATAGTAACAATAGTGTGTGTGTGTGTGTGTGTGTGTGTGTGTGTGTGTGTGTGTGTGTGTGTGTGCGTGTGTTAGTGGAAGGAAATGGTTCTCAGGGGCCATGGGTCTTGGGATCTAACAGCAGACATCTTGAATAAGAAAATAATAGATATGGACTGTGACTCATTAAATCAACTGGAAATAAACTTTTTAAATACATTTTTAATATGCAGACATATAAAAAAAAGAATTCCACGGCTGCCCTATTAATAAAAAAAACACATTATTTGACTGTAATTACCTGTGGAGCACTGGCGGTTCTCCTCAACTGTAGGCTAACCTAATAGTTTACGGAGGGGAGGCACACAAAAACACGGAAAATCCCCAATCAAATTCACAAACATGATCACATCATATTTGTGAATTCAGATACGGGTGAATAAATGAATAAATTGCCCTGGTGGATCGCGGTGTAAACGAACACATGCATTACAGGGCCTGGGGGTTAGCCCAGGGCCAGTCATTTAGCTAACACGCTAATGAAAGCCTGTGTAGTGTGGCTAAGGGCAGCTACCGAGGGAGGTCCTGCTTCCTGCCCTCCTCGTGTTGGGGTGGGGGGGGTGGTGCTAATAGGCTGGATGGACCCATGGTGGCTCCCAGGAGATCTCTGCTGATGAAGACGCAAACCTGCCGTCGCCTTCACTAATCACTGCCTAATGGCGGCCGTAATACAGCAGAGAGAGAGAGAGAGAGAGAGAGAGAGAGAGAGAGAGAGAGAGAGAGATACTATGTGTGTGTTGGCTCTCTACATTTGGTAGATTTTGTTGCCGCTCATTGAGTCAGTGGGGATTATTGTGTGTGTGCGTGCGTGCGTGTGTGTGTGTGTGCGCGCGTGCGTGTGTGTGTGTGTGAGGTTTTCTTTGCTTCAACACATTTTTAAGAGTAGAGGTGGTGATCTGGAAACATTAGCAAAGTAGAAATCTGGCATTAACACATCCATCCATCATCCATTCATTCAACCCTAGTCATTTATACTTGCTTTAGAACTAATCCACTATAAATCGATGTGGGGATTAAATAAAAAATCATTGGGTGAGGCGTTCAAGTCAGTAGAATTATTCAAACTCAGTAAATGTATTTGTCAATAGAATAAAGCAGATAGCATGGGACTACCTACTCTTCTTTAGGGCACAGCAACAAAAAGACGAAATCCAGCATTAAAATGTGTTTGAATGTGATTTTCGTTCAGAGACAGGCGGCGCTGAGAAGCAGCCAGAAGGAATGATGATTATTTAACAACGACAGCCAGTCCTAGTTGGGTTAGGGTTAAAGCAAGTTAAACTACATTCAAGGTGTGTGCGGCAGCGCACCTTTCAACACACAGCACCAGGTCTGCAGGTACTCATAATAACTCTTAATAAATTAGATCTGTTCATTTGTAGTATAAGTATTATCTACACATATATAATTGTTGGCGTTAAAAAGCGAACAGATCTCGGTTAAATACAACATATCCGTCCTGTGGACAACTTTAGGAGGAGTTTGTTTTGCCCCCCCCTCCCCCCCACCCCTCCGGGTAGGCAGGGTTTGTTCTCCAGGAGCAAAGTTGAAGTCTCTGCGTTTCACTAGTATGGGTGGACTTAGTCTAGCACTTGGTCTAAAACATCAAGTCTGAACTGCGTCTGTTTCTGAGGGGAACTTTCTAAGTTCCGAATGTACGGTATGTGGACGTTATCTGACTTACTGTACGACAGTAACGTTACGTCGTGTTGGTTTCACTGATGCCAGGAATGTGTTTCTGTGTTACGAGTCGTGACAGACGAGGCTGAAGACCCGGTCGTGTTGTAGTGTGCGTGTTATAGTTTAGTCTGCGTGTTGTAGTCTGCGTGTTGTTGTGTGCGGGGGAATGCCACGCAGGCAACTCTTCTCACCAGAGAAAGACGTTTCTCTTATGAGCTCCTGTGGTATTCTGACATCCGAATTGTTTCCAGATCGGACTTCTTCTCTGTGTTTGTGTTCTTCGGCAGGATGATGATGAAGACTAGGAAGTACTTCAGGGGCAGTGGGAGGGTTCTCGCATTCGTGTTCATCGCTTCTGTGGTTTGGCTGCTGTTCGACATGGCTGCTCTGCGCATGTCGATGAGCGACCCCCGCAGCGTGCTGCTGAAGGAGCGAGTGATCAAGGAAAGGTTGCTTAGAAAAAGCCAGACCACCAAAGTGACGCATTCCATGCAGGGGGGGTTTAGACACCCGGTGCAGAGGGTGGGCTTTGAAGGAAAAGACAACGTCCAGTTATTAAACAAAGTAGCCCAGGCGTATAGACGCCAGCAGAAAAACCAGGAACTAATGCAAAAACAAGGTCAAAACAAAAGTAATGAATCTGTAGTTTTACAACGAAAGAAAGAGGCTGCCCCGGATAACACCCCTGTCTCGCCCAAGCAGCACCTCCCTGAGCAAATGAAGAAAGCTGTTGACTTAGAAGAAGCATCACCACTAGAACCTAAGAAAGTTGCTCAGGATAGTTCGATCAATGTGACAGATCCTGTCGTTTGGACAAAAGTGCCAAAAGTGCCCCCTGGTGTCCAGGAAGACAAACTACCTACCTCACAGAAGGAGTCTCACGACACGGGAGACTTAAGGGATACACATGTGGATTCAAAGGCAAACAAACAGGTTAAGCACCTTAAGGACAAGTCAGCTAAACAAGAAAAGGACAAGTTTGCTAAACAAGAAAATGAAGCGAGACGCATTGCCAAAATAGATGACTTAAAAAATATAGAAAAACACGACAACATTACTTCCAAAAGTGACTTAAATGCAACAAGGGAAGCCGGGGAACCCGAGCCACACCGAGGCTTGGACTCCGTAGCTAAGCCGATTGTTGGACGGAAATCAGGATTGCACAAAGTGTACTCCCTGGATGTGACCGGCGCCCCCAGAGACGCCAAAGCAGTGGGCCAGTATGGGAACGCTGCCGAAGTGCCCAGCGATAAGGCAGCGGAAGCTAAGAGCAGATGGGTGGAAGGACACTTCAACGTGTTCCTCAGTGACCAAATACCACTGGATCGGGCCATCCCAGACACCAGACCTCAGACGTAAGATCACTTGACTGCTATGGTAACCCTTTAGGTTACCTTATGTTGAACCTAGCCTATTCCTCACAGGTCCACCTACTAAATGGTGGTTAATTGTGGAAATAGAATGGCTTAAACTTACACTTTCACTGCAGCCATAACGTTTTTGTGGAAAGTTAATGATTTATTTATGAACTTGTGCAAATTTAAACTTATGCAGAATCACTAAAGTTGACAGAACAGAACTATATAATATCATGCATGCCATTTGGTGGTTGCTTTCATCCAAAGTGTCTTACTGGGTGACCGCAGTGGGAATCGAACCCCCAACCCTGCCGGTGTTAGTGGCCATGCCCTTACCAGTTGAGCTCTAGTAGACGGGACCAACAAAATGAAATGACAGAAGATGAAGCACTGTCCCACTCTCACAGACATTCATGGTTCTGACGTTTCTTCTTCTTCTTCTTCTCGCAGGTGTTCCGAGAGCATTGTCCACAATGACCTGCCGACCACCAGCGTGATCTTCTGCTTCGTGGACGAGGTGTGGTCCACGCTGCTGCGCTCCGTCCACAGCGTTCTGAACCGCTCGCCCCCCCACCTCCTGGAGGAGGTCATCCTGGTGGACGACTGCAGCACCAGAGGTAGGTCGGGCTTCGACATGGAAACCTCTGGATTCTGTAGCGGGGAAGATATTTCTACTTGTGGGCGAGACTGTATTGTGGAATGTGGGTGACACGTTGGGTAGCAGTTTGTTAAAGGACCGTACCGGTCTGGGTGATCAAACCATCATAACCTCTCTCCTGGCTTCACTAAAACATCCGTTACCAATATCATTTGTCAAAATGGCGGGCTTAACTTTCAACCAATAGCATGATATCATGTTTCCCTTTCAATTTGGCAACTTGATATTTCCTATGCTTTTTGTTCCGTGCTAATGACCTGTTTTACTTGTACTTATTGTTCCCTTGTATTACGGATGTAAAATGTCCTCTAAAAGCCATTTCACGCTGTCTTCAAGCAAACATATTGCATGTTATTTTGTATTAAGTTTATTAAGTGTCATCTTCTAACAAGCTCTCTTTTCTTTGTAGACTATCTCGGAGAGCAGCTGGATCAGTACATGAAAAAGTTGCCCAAAGTCCGCATCGTTCGTCTGAAGGAGAGGCAGGGTCTGATCCGAGCACGGCTGGCAGGAGCTGCCATTGCTACAGGTAGGCTTCTGTACCAATCTTATATATCATCTTCCATAACGAGTGCTTATATATCACCACATTATTACGGTGGCAGTAACGATTCATAATAATGATTCATTAAGTGTTCCTCTCTTTCTGATTTTAGGATTATTTACTGTGTAAATACACAATTGGGCCCGCCCTACGGTCTGTAAACAGTGGATATCCTGTTGACTAGTGAGAGGGTAGTTTAAAGCTTGCTTGTGCTGTTTGCTCAAAGGCGAGGTTCTCACGTTCCTCGACTCGCACGTGGAGTGCAACGTGGGCTGGCTGGAGCCCCTGCTGGAGAGGGTTTATCTGGACCGGAGGAAAGTGGCCTGCCCCGTCATCGAAGTCATCAGCGATAAGGACATGAGGTGACTCGGCAGCATTCCACACCTTCATACTTCTTCACATCTACACTGAGCGTCTAATCTGTGAGGTGTTGCTGAATCCTGCAACGTGTTTTAATATCTTGCGGGGCTGTTCCTGTTATTTTCTTTCAGTTATGTGCTGGTTGACAACTTCCAAAGAGGTATTTTCAAATGGCCGTTGGTGTTTGGCTGGAACACGCTGTCAGAGGAGCACATCAAGAAGAACAAGATGGCTGTCTCGGATCCCATCAGGTGCCTCTTAATAAGTATATTACTAATACTATAAGTCATTGGACAGGAAATAGATCGTGTTGGGACAAGAAAGGGATTGCGTTCACAAGCAGCACTGTCCACATTTCCACATTGCACCATTGTGGGTTTTTTCACAATAGACATTAAAATGCAATGAAACGCCTTGGGCTCTGCCCACTACAGACACAATTAAAACAAATGATGATTTGATGAGCCAATCACATTTACACATCACAGCTCACAGAAATCCTATTGGCCAGCCTGAACAGTAGCATTTTCTTGCTATTACAACCAGGAAGTTCTGTGAAATACTAAAATACTACTTAAAAAAGCACCAATAGCTTCACCAGTTTGAAAGGTTTTGCCATTTGTTGCTGGCAAGAGAAGGTCTTTAAACTCCCCATGTCGGTACCACAGGGCCGCTGAAACGGGCTGTTTCATTACTTTTGAAGGGGAAACTAGTTTTCCCGTAACCAAGCGATGTGATGTGTATATTAAACTCTTTGCTTCAACCCTGTAGGTGTCCAGTCATGGCTGGTGGGCTTTTCTCTATAGACAAGAAGTACTTCTACGAGCTCGGGGCTTACGACCCCGGACTAGATGTGTGGGGTGGAGAGAACATGGAAATCTCCTTCAAGGTACATCTCTCAGTCACGTGTATTTATCTACACAGGAGTTGACACATGCTCTACCTCACCTGCTTCCTGGCATCTTTATAGATTTGGATGTGCGGGGGGGAGATCGAGATAATTCCCTGCTCCCGGGTGGGCCACATCTTCCGGGGCCAGAACCCGTACAAGTTCCCCAAGGACCGGCAGAAGACGGTGGAGAGGAACCTGGCCCGCGTGGCGGAGGTGTGGCTGGACGAGTACAAGGAGCTGTTCTACGGCCACGGCTACCACCACCTGCTGGACCGGAGCACTGTGGACATCGGAGACCTCACTGAGCAGATCGCTCTCCGCAAGAAGCTCAACTGCACGAGTTTCAAGTGGTACCTGGACAACGTGTACTCGGATATTGAGACTCACCTGGTGAAAGCCGAGGGCTTGGTAGGTCCTACTTGATGGTTTACGCTCTGTGACCTCCCTCCTCTCTCTCATGTCTGTTTCAGCTTGAAGTGCTGTTGTTTCCTTGGCATATCTATTCTTAAAAAAACAAGACTATTCTATTTCTAGCTATTGTTGTCTCTCTGTGGTGCAGAACTCTGGAATCAGACTCAGTGATTCCAGAGTTCTGCACCACAGAGAGTGATTGTGGTCCTATTGAACAGAGCCATAGTGTTAATTTGAAAGCTTGTGACGGCCCACAGTAAGGACGTATTATTGGACCAAAGATGAGGCAGCCAGTCCACTGACAGTGAAAACTGACGTTCTCTGCGTCTGCCTTCTGTGTCTTTGTTTTGCTTTTCAGATGTTCAATCATGGTTTAAGAAAGTGCCTCGCTATACACGAAGATGCTCTGTCCTTCACAATATGTGATCTCAGTGAAAAGGTGAATCTTTGTATTTTACAATCCCTTCAGTGTTGCTTCTATGCTGTTGTAAGCCTAGTCAGTCAGCCCAAAAAATTTAACAATCTTCAGAATTGAAAGAATATTGTATTACAAAGACTGAGATATAGATAGATGAACTGTTTCAGTTAAATATACCCTAGCAGTTCAGTGTTTTCTAAAATAACAATATCCATAGCTCTATAGACCAGAATTTAGGACGAATACGGTCAAATTGAGACCAGACCTCTGCCAAAATACATGGTATAAATGGAGTCCAAGACGGGATCAAGTTATCCAAAGTTCAGTAATTTGAGTGCAGTGTAGAGATCCAAGCAGCTCTGCTGCAAACTCTTACACATACCATTTTCCCGAAGCCTTAATGTTCAGCCTGTCACTGACTCCTCCCTTCTTGTTGTTTCCGGAAACCAGAGCCAGCTCTTTAATTACACCTGGCTGCGGCTCCTCCGCCAGCAGGATCTCTGCATCTCACCTCAGGAGGAGCATGTGACTCTGGAGCCATGTGACTCTTCCAAGCCAATCCAACGCTGGTTTCACAAACTCGCAGACTCGGCGCTGGTAAGTGTGTGTGTGTCTGTGTCTGTGTCTGTGTCTGTCTCTGTCTCATATCTATTTGTGTGTTCGTCTCCCATCCTGAAGGGGGAGCACCTCATTGCCGAGTCCACCGTGCAGCACCTGTGCCTGGAGGCTGGACTCCACGGCTTGTCTCTCCGGCTCAACCTCTGTGAACCCAGCAACAGCCTCCAGAAATGGCAGTTCACCCACAACTACATTAAGGGATCACCGAGTGGGTGATCCTACAAAACGGTGATCTACACTATAGTGATCCAACTCTATAGTGATCCAACTCTATAGTGATCCAACTCCATGGTGATCCAACTCTACAGTGATCCAACTCTACAGTGATCCAACTCTATAGTGATCCAACTCTATGGTGATCCAACTCCATAGTGGTGTGTGTGTGTGTGTGTGTGTGTGTGTGTGTGTGTGTGTGTGTGTGTGTGTGTGTGTGTGACTATTTAAATAGCTAGATTAAGGAGGAGGACCAAAGAGTGTAAAATGCTCCTCCATATTTTGTGCGGAGACTTTTTTATAGAACACTTGGGTTTTTTTTTACTACTCACAAAACAATGGAATGACATTTCTTATGAATAATAATAATAGTAAGAAGAAGAAGAATAAATTGACTTAAAAGGGTTCGTACACGTCTGTTTATTCGTGTGTTGTGTTTACTGATCACTACGGACAGGTTAATACGGGCTTATCAAGTAGCTGTAGAAAATCTAATCAATCATGAACCATTTTTAAGTAATCAATCATGTTATCACGCAGTCCAAACAAATTTGATTAGTATTTGCATCTCCTGTACATTTCAGATTTGTATAGATTATCTTTATGATGAGGAGATTAGATTAGGTCTATGAGCTTCGTTCATTCACTATGTGATGGTAACTTAAAGGCGCTGTAGGTAAGATTGGTCTCATACAGAGGCAGGCTAGATATTCTCACTCATTTCTACAGCACCTTTTAAAGGTGCTGTAGAGAGGGAGGGAAGGTGTTTTTGGTTTAGTTTCAAAATCGTGCTCTATTCTGCTCTTTTCTGCTCTCTCTCTTTACAACCCTTGAATCTTGCCTACAGAACCTTTAAGTCATGTTTTTCTGTCCCGGTGCTATCCGTATGATTTGGATGTTAGAGTACATTTCCAAGTCCATTTAAAGGTAGATTAGATGACAAAAGATCCACATTCAACGGGTGTGTTCCCCCATAATAATGACTCTGAACATCTAGAAAAGGTCCTCACAGGTTCATTACCATAAACTCAAACTCCTTGATCTTCTGCCGGGTGTTACCTCTCTGGATCTTGCGGTAGGAAAGGGTGTTGTATCTGGAGGAGGCCTGAAGGTCCAAGGGAGCCTGTTTAGGGCTAACGCCGCGACCCGGCTTCTTCACGAGAGGCAGCGTGGAATATCCAGGATTGGGTTCCTGGGGGTGCCCCGTGGAACACTGGGAGTTGTGGTCCTGCTGCTCAAGCTGGTCCGGCTCCTCTGGGTTTTCTCCGGAGATCTGGAGTTCATCAGTAGACATCTGGTATGGGAGGTCCTCCTCCCCAGCCGGCTTGGCAGTGGTGGCGTGCCTCTCTCCCTCCAATACGCTGCCGGGTTCAAGCTCAGCTGCGTGCGCCTCACTCCGTTGCTGATGGAATGAAACCTCATCTTCCTCCTCCTCCTCTTCATCACCTATAGAGTACGAGATTCACACGAAGTGAAAAGATAAATGTTTTTTTAGAGGAACCCAAGATTATTTGTACATAATTAGAACAAATGCTACAATTCTCCTACCTTTCCTTATAGATGACCTGAATTCAGGAAATGTCTTGAGTGTGTTCTTGTCCTCAGGAAATCCTCCCCTGGGATTCTTTAAGTTCTCGGTGGCCGGACTGTGTTGTAGTTCTTGGTGTTCCTCCAGCAGCCTCTTAACCACGTCATGGTGTGTCTCGTGGGTGCGCTCCATCTGCGTGGCTGAAGCAACAGAATCCATCTCTTCAGGACCAGGTGCTCCCTCGCTCTCTACCAGCCTCTCCTCTCGCCGTTTTCTAGCGGCGCAAATATGAGGTCTGACTTCTTCCTCCACAGGCTGAGGAGCTTGGTCTTCATCATCGTAGAACACAGAGTCGTCTCCCTCCACCTCCTCCTCCACGGGCTCCTCCAGGCTCCGTAGAGCTCTGGGGGTGACCCCCCCGATGATGTTCGTGATGCTCTTCTCAGACTCCATACTCATCCTCGTCTTGTTCTCTATTCAGGCGGTTCTGCGCTGAAACAACAAAAACAAGAATAAAATCAATCCGAGTGTCCTCAATGTCCTCAGTTGTGGGTTGTCTTCACGCAGGCGGACTCCAGGAGCATCACTTGTGTGTCGTGGCCCACGTCGAGAACAGCTGATCCGAGTGTCCGAGCAACAAAACAACAACTTTGTTTTGATTCTAGAGAGACAGAGTGACAGCAGAACGCCATCCTAGTTTTTTTTTTTCTGAATGGAGCAAATATGCTGGTTGTGTGTTGGTGCTGGTGAGTGATGCGGCCGGAGCCGGTGGAGAACAGAGCTTGGTTGTGGGGGCTAATAAAGAGCTTTTGTTAACGTTGGCCTCCACAAATACAGCGATTGTACTGATCTGTAATCTGTCCTGGGTGACCACCTTCTCCCTGGACTTTAAGATTAACATTCTCTCATAGCTTTACCCAGCATGCACTTAGCACACGCTAATAATGAGCCAAGAAGTGTTCTATGTGAGGAGGGGGGGGGTATTAATTCAGGAGAATAAAATGAAGGCTTTAACAGAAGGGTTGTCATACTTAATGTATGTATATCAACTTGATATTAGTAATATTTATCAATCTGTGCAGTGTCATATCGTGTAATTATTTATTAAAGGGAAAATGCAAAGACATTTTTGCAAATTGTTTTACAGCATAAACATGTTCAGCATCTGAGCTATTTTAGGAGCGCCATAGAGTAGACTATAAAATAAGGGCACGTTCCAAATATAACGGGTGTGTATCGCCCTCTGCTGGTTGAAATCTAGAACCACAGTTTCAGAAATAAATGCATTTTCCTTCACAGTTTTAACGGAGAACAAAAAAGTACGATTCTCAATGATAAGACGCCAACAAAAAGCATATGACATATTTTTGCTGAAAAAAACAAACAGTTACAAATAGATAAGCTATCTTTTCTATTTCTACTATCGTTTCTACGCTCTTAAAGTAGGTTGTCTGTGACCTGATGGAACATCTCTCTAGCCTCTTGCCACATCCTGTTTTGGGTTGAGCAGTTGGCCATGTGGTTTCAGAACCTCACATTGTCATCAAGTTATGTTGGCATCAAGTTATCACACGGTAGGCCTATACTGTCTCCCACGGTGGAAACATTAGAACATTAAGTCATTAACATTAGAACATTAACACTGCATACAAGCATCAGACCTTTGTTTGTCAAGATTCTTCAACTTGATACTGTTTAAAATAGTTGAGTTTTTGGCTCAACAAACACATTAATGCATTATGAAGTCATGACGATAAATACTAAATTGTACTTTTGATATGCAAGTATATTTTTTCCAAGTACTTTTTATAGAGTAGATAGAGGACCTTTATTTTTACCATAGTACAACTATCCTAGGGGACTTTTATTGTTACTTGAGTAAAAGATAGGGGTAATCCTATTGGATAGATTCACTACGATCTGCTGCAGGTGATGAATATACAGTAGATACACATGAACATCACATAACCCTGAACGCTGCAGCTGAGCATTAAGGAGAGCATGAGTTCATAGTTCATGTGTTCATTCAATCACTGAACACATATCCTGTATGGTAGTAGACCTTAACTCACTCAACACATGATATATGAATAAACTTACAGAAAGACTTTGCCTTCATCATCTCTTCACATCTATCCAATCAAAAAACTGAGCAGTCCTCTGGGCCTTCTGCCAAACGAGATCAAACCTTTTACCAGGAACAACATTTAGGAAATGGACGCCTAGTTTCAAATGTACAAAACACACACATGAGGAGTGTCTTTCGGTTATTTAGACCTCAAGAGAAGGCCTTTGTTTCGTTGTTCTGTTGATTCTGTCCAGTGCTAAAAACGCTGTCTAAGCTACATGGTCCGTTTGGGTCCAGTTCTTCTTCCTCTTCGACCGAGCGATGGAACCCGGGGATCAGTTTACGAAGATATCGGCGAACGCTACCCTTCCGGCCTTTCCTGGGGAGCGTCCCGAACAGGCTGGAGGCCCGGGTTTCATCCCAGTAGGTAGGAGACGGCGAGCTGCTACCCGAACTGAGAAGGACAGAGAAGGACCCGGAAGACATCGTCTTCCTTCTGGACTCCTGTTGGTCTGGGAAACCCTGGGAGAAGAAGCAGCCATCGCCGGGCATGCTGACAGGGCTGGGGGAGAACGTGTCCCCGAACACGCTTGCCTGGTCGCTGTCTTCCATCATAGAGCTCCGGTAGCTGCTATCGCTGGAAAAACGGTGTCCCGGGAACACGTCGGGAGAAACCAGCGAGTCCATTGAAGAAGGAGTTAGGGTGCCGTCTGGGGAATCTCCTAGAAAACAAAAACACCAGAGGGGAAATCTATTATATATATTTTTATTCTCATGTGCACAAAAACATAAAAAATGCAGAACAAAAGCATTATTTGGTCAAATATGATGTAAAGATATAGTATATTTTAGCATGGATATTATATTGCTGCCATACTTGATGGTGTAACGGATGTTGCTCACAACTTGTTAACACCACAAGTCTCATCTCTGAGAGGAACCATCGGTTTCATATCAGAAGTAGAACCACAAGGCCCGGTGTGTGAGAACGGAAGCTGTGGTGTGTGAGGCTGGGTAGGACTCCTCACCTCGCATGAGACGCTGTTCCAGTAACACCAGCGTCTGCAACTCCTCCCATTTCTCTCGTAGTGTTTGCTGAAATAAAATAACACTTATGTTTATGTTTATACTCATTAATCATGTATGCTAGATCAGCCTACAAAGAAAAGTGCATTACCCCCAAAACCGTGGACTAGAAACACACCTTCAGTAAGTTCCTCTTGTTCTCCATCTCAATCCTCTTCATGATCATACCACAGACCGTCTCCATCCTGGGGACCACACAGACAGACACAAACACACACACACACACACACACACACACACACACACACACACAAAGTGAACACTTCCTCCTGCAACTGATAATAATCTGCATCACAAGTCAGTTCTGAGTCAGGATCTCAAGGTTGTGTGTGTGTGTGTGTGTGTGTGTGCGTGCATGTTACTCACTTCAGCACGTTGGCAGATTGTCGAATGGCGTCAACAACATGGTGATGAGGCGATCCTTCAATGCTCCGCCCATTCACAGTGAGGATAACATCTCCTAATCCCAACACACATCAGCCCAGTGATCATAACATCTCCTTATCCCAACGCACATCAGCCCAGTGATCATAACATCTCCTAATCCCAACACACATCCGCCCAGTGATCATAACATCTCCTAATCCCAACACACATCAGCCCAGTGATCATAACGTGTGTGTGTGTGTGTGTGTGTGTGTGTGTGTGTGTGTGTGTGTGTGTGTGTGTGTGTGTGTGTGTGTGTGCTCACCTGCGGTCAGCCCAGCACACTCTGCAGCACTGTGCTTGTGCACCATGCAAACGAATGTGCACATCTCCACCCTGGGGTGACTGTAGGTCTGACAACAGAAAACTTTCATCACATGAGGACAGATATAAAGAACTGAATAAAGTCCCGTCAACGTTCAGGATGTATTATTATAATATCAGCATCAGTGTGTGATTTACTGCCATGTAGGTTCACGGAATTCAAGGAATATTATGTTACATAATTTGTCTTAGCGTGTTGTTGGAAGAAAGACATATAAGATGCAAAGTTCTAATTACAATAAATATGCAAAAATATATCAATGCAAAATAAACTACAAATATTTAAAAAGTGTGCAAATGGCGATAAGGATGTGGTTCTCTGTACAGAGTTGTATGGTTTAGTTCTGCATGTTAGTTATGAATATAGAAGACTTGTATAATGTATAAGATCACATCTTGATAAACTGACCTGAATTTCAAATCCAAATGATTCGTTGTCTTGCTTCTCCAATATGAACGTTGTCCTTTGAAAAACAGAAATGAAGTTGACATTGAAATGCATTATGCTAAAAACACTGAACGAACAGGTAGAAACACCTACCTCAGGGGGTCTGAGTAATCCACCAAACACTTTTGTTCTGTCTGCAAAGGCAAAAATCACACTTCACATTCACAAACGACTTTACTTTGGCAAAACAAATTTGCTTAAACAATGTCTTAAACCATCCATGCCTGTGTGTTGCACTACTACTACTACTACTACTACTACTATATACTATCATATACTACTACTACTACTACTACTACTACTACTTCCCTTGCATCGCTCAAAATGGTACAATTGTCAAAGGCTTTTGTTTTGCCTGTTAAAGTTGTTCTGCTGTAAGTTGTGTTGATTGTATCGTGTTGGTCTCTCACCTGTTTCCATCTCCTGGGCAGGGTGCTCGTACCTCTCTTCCTCGGGGGGTCGTCCAGGACGCACCCGTCCTGCCGGGGAAGGCTATCGAGGTTCATGGTGGACTGCATAGTGAGACTGGATTAATATCACTGAGCTCAGAGAACCATCACGTCCCTGCCTCCTGGCATGTCTGCTCTACCGTGTTCTCTTGGCCGCTGCCTTCACCGAGTGTATCAAAGCGGAAATCCAGGTCATGTGACATCTGTGGTACGCTTACCTCTACACAACACACTCTCACTTTCTTTTCTCCTCTTTCATCTCTTCTCTCACCTGCCCCTCCCCGACTTCTTGTGAAGCCGCTCGGCTGTGAATAGGAAAACTTCTGTTGTTCTTTTTCTCCCCCTTTCTTCCTGCAAGTTGATTTACGGTCGTGTCAGTAAGTAGCGATGCATAGAGGAACCGTCACCTCCGTGGGGTCCTCGCTACCACACACACACCCGCTACCAGACCCTACACCCCGTGTAGGGGCTTTCCACGTGTTCCAGTAAGCCACTACTGAGACGGTAGTAGTTGGTTTTGACGCAAGTTCCAAAGAAGATCCATGTATCCAAAGGTGATGTTTTTACTTGGTATTTATTAAACACAAAATTTACCTTGTCAAACTAAAAGATATGTAGAAGTGTGTGTGTGTGTGTGTGTGTGTGTGTGTGTGTGTGTGTGTGTGTGTGTGGTCGAAAACTGTAGCTTCCCACCACCATCCCATTCGAAAACCAAACATTACCTGCCATATACAGGTGCCACTCACTGACATTTAGACATTTCAAAATAAAAGTCCACACATTTATCAAAATAAAAGTCCACACATTTAAACTACAAATACTCCTACACCCCACACCAAACACATACCCCGCACCAAACACACACACCCCACACCAAACACACACACCACACACACACACACCAAACACACCGCCTGGCCTCGGTTTTTGATCCCTGAGCCTCTTTTTGCACCAGCAAGCAGGGAGACTCATCTTGTCAGGGGCCCTCAGGGGCCAGTGACACCAGGGAGACTCATCTTGTCAGGGGCCCTCAGGGGCCAGTGACACGCTCTCTAAACAGACACTACGGGTCACTGGCTCCAAGGTATCAGACATGTGGGATCAAAGGGAAGACCTCTCAGCCGGACCAGAACCACAGCCGGCGGTCCGGGAAGGGAGAACAACACGGTGGAGGAACCGGAACACAGATACCTGTGACTCAGTTCAGAAAACAACCAACAACTACATAAACATAGTCTTTCTTCACATTTTTCTTACTTCATACTTCATTATTTGAGGACTAGGAGTAACAATATTCAAGTTACAACAGTGAAAAATACAGATTTTAACAATTCTACTTCACTCTTTTTACAGCTGCACTGTCCACACACTCACATATGCATCTTCTGAGAAGTGAGACGTTAGGTGGGGGAAGAAAATGTGCATCTCTTCTGAATCAGTCAATAGATCAAACAAAAAATTAATGATTCAGTAGAAAAAAGTTCTATGCAGGCAGTTTCACTCTGTGGTTGAGATTCTGTGTATCGTGTCACAGAGGTGACATCAAGACGTCAAATCTGTTAAAGACATCAATAGGTTTCACTGACTGATTCATGTATGAAGATGTGTTCTCTGATTCAGCAACTAACCGATAACCAATGACAACCTTACACTCAATCTCTTAAATGTCTCTTCTGAACATCCTATAGTTATTAATACTGAGGGAGCAGCAACAATAAACCATTCCCAATTAATGTACGCTTATTGAAAAATAATTTATTGACCAGCTGATCCCACACACTCTTATATACAATAAGAACATGCCACATCTGATCAGAAGACATAACAGCGATATATACATTATGTATATATACATACATACAATACATGAGTGGGAGAACAGGCTGTTTTGGTTACGTCACACACCAATATGCAGACCACCATTTTCAGAAATTGCACATACTCATTTTCATCTTTGGAATGAATTAAACAGATTTCATAAACATTTCACGTATACAATTAGTTGTCACATATCCTCCATGCCTCGAGAGAAGAGCTAATGATAGGATAAAGCTTTGCTAGGCGTGGAGTGACTTCACACAGCAGACACGTCCGTGTTCATCCACGGCGCTAGCATAGCATAGCTACACGCAGTACAGTTCTTAGCAATCTGCACCAGCATCTGCTGCCTCCTGTAACAGTGTAAACTGACGATCCAATGAGTTGAAGGCCTCATTACAACATGAACAGAACGGGTTACTACATATCCGTTGCACTGCCAAGTTAACTGTAGACTACCTGTACAGTCAATACTTTTCATTCTTCATTTTCAAGAATGACCTGGTAATAAAAAAAAAAGTATGAAGTCAGCTTTTTGAGCCGGACATTACAGATGACAGATGTGTTTTTGTGATTTCATTAGATTTGATTGACTGTGGGTTAACATTGGAAACCGTCCTCTCTCCACTGAAGGCATGATAGACCTCACGTCAATATACCTGAATGCAGGTTTTTAAATTTGGGATCATGAGAAGTAATGAGGAGACGTAATGTAGAAATTAAAGTACATGAACAAGCTTTACAATTCCAGAAAATCTTGAATTCACACAATCATGTGTGATTTCACACAATCATGTGTAGGCGCATAATCATCGTTCAAACAAAGTCGTTTTTAATATGTTGTTTCTCCAAGTAAATACATCCACTATGACATAACGTGAAACTAATTTGTGACTTCATCCAACATAATATAAAAATAATCATATTTGCGCCAACAAAATCTCTAGCAATTCCAATACAGAATTGTCAAAGTAAATAATTCACGTTAAGGTTATTAACTTGAATCTGGGTGGCACAGATACCAGGATATTTATATTCTATATTATATTTGTATCAACGTGAATAAATAATAGTTATGAGCATACAAAGTACAAACAGACATATATATTAATAATAATCACAAAGCATTCCACGGTCAATTATTAAAGTGCTGAACGGCCATAAACAAGACGTTAAATCTAGAATATTCTTTAGTAGCACAATATTATCAAAGCTAAGATTTAAATATAACTTTACAAAAAACACTCTCGGTATTCATCCTTAGACACGAGGCTGTATTCCAGACAAACATTAAAGTAAACTTTCTTTTCACAAACATTTTGTCCACAGAACAATAAACCAGGTGAGGCTAACCCATGGCTCCTCCTACGCTGAGGTACTGAGTGATCTGTATCAGCGTACAGGTATCCCTCCTTCCTTAGAAACAATGCCATGCATGCTAGCACATATGGCACAAAAGCGGTTTCCAATGTGCAACTTAAAGCTTCAGGGCACTTCCACGTGTGTGAGGTAGTAGAACATCTAGAATATACCTCATCTAGAATAAGCTTCTTCTAGAAGCTCACCTGTACTTAACAGGGGCCACTTCAGTTCAGCACTGTTCCTTCAGCAACCCTTTGGCACAAACAAGCTTCGACTCACAGAGGGCCTGTAATGTTTGCACTTGAACTGCAGGGGGCACCCTGGTAGAGAGTTAGACCAATGTATTCCCTCTCAAGTCACTCCGGTCCAATCAGCAGCAAGCAGCGGGGGAGGCGGACAGATCAGGTCTAATCTGTGATGTCCTTGAGAACGGTCACCTGAGAGATGGTCTTCTTGACCCGCAGCGCGGTGAGGCGCGCGGCCGCGTTGCCGTAGCAACACTCCCTCATCAGTTTCCCCATCACACGCAGCGCCTGCCGAAAAACACCCCCATGCATCACTGAAGTACACACACACATCACACACACACACACACACACACACACACACACACACACACACACACACACACACACACACACACACACACACACACACACACACACACACACACACACACACACACACACACACCTGTATAATTGACCTAGAATGGAGTATTATGGTCTGGATCTGTCCTAAGAAAAGCACTCCCACCACCAAGGCTTGACGTGGACTTAGTTAAATTAGTTGAAAAGTGCTCAGGATTAAAAGTGTCTGACAATAATGGATCATCTGGTTATGAGTGGAACAGTAGCCATGTTTTAGAGATAGAACATCCCATAATTATAAGAACATCCCAAAGTTAGAACAATGTCTAATCTAGGAGCTGTGTCTCACTGGCAGGGTGTCCACGCTCACCTTTCTGAGTAAGGTCTCGTCAACCAATCAATTCATTTTTCATTGATCACATTTGATCAACAACGATCAAAATCCAATCACATTCAGATAGTACATACACACACACATAGTACACACACACACACACACACACACACACAGTACACACACACACACACACACGTAGTACACACAGTACACACACACACATAGTACATACACGTAGGGCATTGTGAGTGGGTCTCAGAGCGTCCGCCAAACTTTAATCTTTAGAAAGAAGCCCATGAATTAACTAATGTTTCAATGTTAATTCATGTTTCAATGGCTTACTATTTCATTGAGTTTAGCCCCAACTGTTGCAGCTTTTTGTCGGCTCAATGTTTTAACAGTACATGAAGGCATTGTTGATCTAATGACACATGTGGGTCCTGAGACCAGTTGAGAACCACTGGTCTAATGACACATGTGGGTCCTGAGACTGGGCCAGTTGAGAACCTCTGCTCTATAACATAACGAGGTCCTCTCTGAGGTCCTCTCCGCTCACCTCACAGCTCTGCCACTGATTGGGTATGCTGGGACGTAGCTTCTGCTCACACACCACCCTCCTCATGTCCTCCACGGACGGGTCTGAAGGCACCAGGTCGTAGTAAGGCAGCTGGAAGTCTTCATTGAGTCCTGGGAAAGCCAAACGTAAGTTAACTTCTGGGTTTTTCATGGTCCATAATGTATTAATATTAACAGTATCAGAGGTGACATGAAGTCTGTGTCAGTGCCGTCACGTAACTGACACATGACGTTAATGAATTAATTGATTGACTGAAAAGTTGTGTTTAGGTGTGCTCTACGTGTGTGCATGTGCTCTACGTGTGTGCTCTACGTGTGTGTGCGTGTTCAGGTACCCTGGGCAGAACATCTGCGAGCCAGTTCCCAGAAGACCAGGCCCAGGGCGTAGATGTCGGCTCGCTTAAACGACTCAAAGCTGTTGATGTTCATGGAGTCGTCCAGGAGCTCTGGGGACATGTACCTGAGGAGGAGGTGGAGGAGGTGAGCCTAATGGAAGTCCAGAGTAATACGTTTTGCAGTACGTAGCTGAAGGGAGCGGACGAGGGACGATATTCAAGTTATTTAATTTAGCGCTTGACGTACACAGGGATGCCTTTTAAAAATACTTTCCTCTGCAAAATCATGAGCTGCTGTGAAGACAGCAATGTTTAAACCATTTCTATCAGTAAAAACAATGTATATCAATATTCAAAAAAGATATTATTTTAATATATTATTAGCCATGGTAATTTCCTCTCAGGTGCATTCGTGTGAACAAGTGACTATATATATATAAATATATAAAGTGAATATTGCTGAAACGGACCGGACCATGGGTCACCTGGACGCTGACTGACATGACGGTCATTTATAAAATGTATTCAAGTCAACGTTACATCACCAACATTCAATTTGGATCAAGGTCAGGAAATATTCAGGGAAAGTCCCTCGAGACAATTATCATTTTAGAATAAAACGACTAAACCTACTGTAGTTGGGCTCGTTGTTAATGTGGCTACTAAAACAGTCATTTACATATCTTATTTAATCATATATAATGTACAATGAAACATTTAAAGATCTACATTTTTTTATTACATTGGAACACTTTTTCTTGAAGCTAAAATCCCCCATCAACATTTTTCACAAATCTTGACTCAAATGAAAACTAATTCTGTTGTGATAATCTGGAGAAAAGAAATGGGTCAACATTTACAACATGACCCATGACAGGAAATGGTCACATAACAGGAAATGGTCATGGTTTATGTGACACAATAAATGACATATTGAGGTCAGGATGGTCTTTTAAATCTTCTCAGTATAATTAATCAATAAACACTAAATATATAGTCACAACGATCGCCTTCCATTTCACAACATGAATCATGTATTATTATTAATATATCAATAAACAATTTGGCAATACTGTGTAGTACTAGTACTTTCTTCTACAACTGGACTGTAAAACAGTTTATATTCTCAGGCAGTTAGAGATAGCATCATATAAACCGATTAAGTCAAGAACACAGGTGGCTTCATATTATGAACTACAGTCTATGAGCCCTCTTAAGAACTACAGTATATGGACTACAGTCTATGAACCCCCTTAAGAACTACAGTCTATGAACCCCCTTATGGACCTCCTTCCTGGGCAACCATCTTGGTTTGTTTTTGGCCAGCCAACACGTTCTGGCCTTGACACGCACACAGCCTCATTACTATGCTAACACACATAGCCTCATTACTATGCTTCATTACTATGCTAACACACATAGCCTCATTACTATGCTAACACACATAGCATATGCTGAGCTATAAATAGTCCCTGGTTAATACTGGCACAGGTGGAAATGAATAGTTGCATTCTGGGTAACGGTGTCCCACCAACAAAAACAGTGGGAATGGAAGAAGTGAGACCACCTAGACCCCCCTGTATCACCTAGACCCCCCTGTACCACCTAGACCCCCCTGCACCACCTAGACCCCCCTGCTCCACCTAGACGCCCCTGTACCACCTAGACCCCCCTGTACCACCTAGACCCCCCTGCCTCAGTGCACCACCTAGACCAGTCACCCAGCAGCCCACCTCTTGGTGCCGACGCGGTGGTTAGCTGGGATGTTGACGGTGTTGGTGTTGGAGTCATGCTTCAATGCCAGGCCCAGGTCAGCTATGGCCGCCGTGCCACACTTCTTCACCAGAACGTTCTTAGACTTGATGTCTCTGTGGGCAATCGCAGGCTTCCCTAGAGGACCAAACAGGTACATTTATACATTATTGTAGCAGTCGACCTTTCTACCTGCCACTACAGTGGCTGTTCTGGGTTCCTCCATCAGGACAGGCAGATGATGGTTAAACCGGTTTATTGTAGAGTTTGATATTAGTTTGAACAGGCAGCGCATGTGGTATGTACTGACATGCTAGCGCTCCTCCTGAGTGAGTGTGTGTGTGTGTGTGTGTGTGTGGTGGCTGATTTAACCTGTGGAGCTTGATTACTCTGATGCCCCACAGGTGTGCAGCCTCACCCAGCCCCATCTGAGTCAGACCATGTGAGGCTGCTTAAACCAGCCAGCAACAACACACACTCCACAACCAGCCACCAACAACACACACTACACATACCCCCAACGCCTGATTGAAACCTACTCCCTTTATTAACTTTATTCTTCAACTAATTTGACTGTGGTACTAAATATGAAAAGGTATGTAGTGACTAACGAGGGGGATTTAAAAAGAACTGCCTCATTATGTCATAATCCTCGCTATCCCTCAACACAACAACCCGATAATTCATCATCATGTAGAATATCTGAAGTCCTCCAAACACGTAGTCTAAATCCTCTAAATCGTAAATTATGAATGCAGTTTTCAGTATAGCAGTACACCGCTGTATACTCCAGTATTAGTATACTCCAGTATTATTATACTCAGGTATTAGTATACTCCAGTATTAGTATACTCCAGGACTACATACCATTACAGTAGGAACGTTGGAGACCTACCCTGCGTGCCGATGATCTCCATGTGTAGGTGGGCGAGGCCACTGGCGAGGGACAAGGCGAGCACCATCATGGCCTCCACGGACACTGTGTAGCGGTTCAGGTAGTCGAAGAGAGAGCCATGCTCATGGTACTCCGACACCAACCACAGCTGGGTCCACGAACCGTTGTCTGGAACAACAGAAGAAGAAAAACCTTGGAGGAATTTGCAGACACGGTGGAGCCCACAGCCACAAAAAGTGAAACTATATGTGTACAAAAAGTTTTATTTATTCAATTAAAAATGATGATTAAATTATTTCAGAAATTATAAAAATAAAGACATTGAATTATAGTGTGAAATACGCAGACTATGCCCGGTGCACTAAACCAAATTGCATATTGACATGGATGGTAGGCCTACTAGTGTGTTAAAAACATACTAAAACATAGTATCAGAGATGCCTAACCCCTACCTTGATGATGTAGGCCAACAGCTGCAAAACACGTTTGGAGAAAAGCGTTTGCTAAATGCCTAAACAGTGTTGTGAATGGCATGTGTCATGTATACGGTCCTTCACCTTTGTTGTCAGCGGCGATGAACCCCAGGATGTTCTCGTGTCGGAGCATGATGGTCTGGTAGATCTCTGCCTCGCGGAACCACGAGCGCTCCTCCCGCGACGAGAAGATCTTCACCGCCACGTCCTCGCCACGCCACTTCCCACGCCACACCTCGCCGAAGCGGCCCTTCCCGATGCACTCCTGCAGCAGGATGGTCCGTGCGATGGTGCGCTGGACTAGCAGCGGTAGCCCTGGAGGAGAACATGTGAAGAACCAAGACAGCATCGGCGCTGGTTTAAAAGCTCATGTCGCATTTTATCATGTATTATGTTATTTCATCTTTTTTATCTTGGTTTATCTTAGTTTAGCTTAGCCTATCTTAATGTTGCTTAACTTGGCTTCTCTTTTTTATTTTAACTTAGCTCATCGTATGAATTCTTAATTGAGCTTATCTTTATCTTTTTTACTTATCTTATGTTGTTTTGTCGTATCTCATCTTTGCTTCCAAGTCACTAGAGTCAACCATCTAACCAGACCACTGTCCTCCTACCAACATTACTCCACATCTAACCAGACCACTGTCCTCCTACCAACATTACTCCACATCTAACCAGACCACTGTCCTACCAACATTACTCCACATCTAACCAGACCACTGTCCTCCACCAACATTACTCCACATCTAACCAGACCACGGCACTCCTACCAACATTACTCCACATCTAACCAGACCGCTGTCCTCCACGGCACTCCTACCAACATTACTACACATCTAACCAGACCGCTGTCCTCCTACCAACATTACTCCACATCTAACCAGACCACTGTCCTCCTACCAACATTACTCCACATCTAACCAGACCACGGCACTCCTACCAACATTACTCCACATCTAACCAGACCGCTGTCCTCCTACCAACATTACTCCACATCTAACCAGACCACTGTCCTCCTACCAACATTACTCCACATCTAACCAGACCACTGTCCTCCTACCAACATTATTCCACATCTAACCAGACCGCTGTCCTCCTACCAACATTACTCCACATCTAACCAGACCGCTGTCCTCCTACCAACATTACTCCACATCTAACCAGACCGCTGTCCTCCTACCAACATTACTCCACATCTAACCAGACCACTGTCCTCCTACCAACATTACTCCACATCTAACCAGACCACTGTCCTCCGACCAACATTACTCCACATCTAACCAGACCACTGTCCTCCTACCAACATTACTCCACATCTAACCAGACCACGACGCTGTCCTCCACCAACATTACTCCACATCTAACCAGACCGCTGTCCTCCTACCAACATTACTCCACATCTAACCAGACCGCTGTCCTCCTACCAACATTACTCCACATCTAACCAGACCACTGTCCTCCTACCAACATTACTCCACATCTAACCAGACCACTGTCCTCCTACCAACATTATTCCACAT
>OOFB01004405.1:1982-12537 GCA_900323305.1 Trachyrincus murrayi
CTCCCTTGTCGGCACAGCTGCATTCCACTACACTAATTAGCCCGCCATCTGTAACCTGACGGCAACCAGACACAAATAAAACGTTTGCTGTTGTTGCCGTTACAGTACACAGACACGTGTACACACACACACACACACACATTCATGCACACATACACACACATACACATAATTAGAATGATATGCCTATTTCCATTAAGATACTTATTATTCTGCCTTAATCGGTGATCACACTGATTAAATGTCGAAGTTACAATGACGGCTATATCAAATTTACCCCGGGGCTAAACTCACAATGATTACAATCTTATGAATGGAGGGGTTTAGCTGTTGGCTTAATGTTGAATGACAAATGGTCTTGGGGGGGTGGTTGGTGGTGTGTGGTTGCTAATGCTTTTCAAATACATTTGCAGGCTGGTCTCTTGCAAGTGTAATTCGACCAAAATGGTTCATGGAATTCACACACAAAGTGATATGAGAATACCACATTCTGGGAAAATGACCCTCATTTGACTCCAATTGTCAACCGCATTGTTACAAACTGCCACACACGCGTACCCGCAATTTGCGACCACCAGGAGCCTGGAATTATGATACAATTATTTTTCTCTATGAGCCTCTGTCATAAAAATGTCTAACTGTCATTTAGAATTGTATTTTATTCCAATTCCAACAAAACGAAAACTGGACTGAACACCAGCAGAGAAAGAGTGGGAAAGGGCTGTCCATCATACTGGCATAGCAGCTACTGTACGACCAATGGCATTTACTGAATATCACCAATGTGAATCCACATATTCAGCCATGGGAACACATTTTCTTACTTTATGATACAGAAATATCTCCTCTACCAGTGGTGACCATTTTTCTGCTGCTGTTTACTATACCATTTAGTCACTTCGCAGATGCTTTTATCCAAAGTGACTTACAGTGAATTCAGATACATGTCATTAAGGAGCAGGTAGGGGTTAGGGGATCTTGCTCTAGGATCCTACAAGTAGACTGTGGACATTGGGGATCAAACCGATGGCTGGAAGTCGAACACCCAAACCACTGGACTATCCTGCCGCATGAATAAATAATGCACTTTGTTTGTGTACACGTGTGTGTGTGTGTGTGTGTGTGTGTGTGTCCACTTACGTATGCACACAGGAAGTTGTCCAGACCACTGGTTGTCTTGGAGACAGATCCTCACCGAGGAGCCAATCAGCCTAAATCCCGGCAAACACTGGTACACCACAGTATCCCGGTAACCAAAGTTCTCTCCAATTACCTGACCGTTCACAATGCTCTCTGGGATCCCACAGTGGCCCGCTAGAAGGACAACAGTCAGACAGAGAGAGAGACAGAGAGAGACAGAGAGAGACAGACAGAGAGAGAGACAGAGGGAGACAGAGAGAGAGATAAATGTTATAAATACATCAAATGTGTAAACAGAAGCAACCTTCGATGTCTCACTTTAATTTCCATCACGTTGCCACCTGCAAGTCGTTAACATGAAGCCCAAGTACATTTGTCCAAGCTCAGTTTGTTCTGGTCCGGTTCTGGTCCCTTTATCTCTGTCTACTAATGTCTGCATCACAGCAATGATAACACTGTCCTGGGTAATGGGTACGTCTGCTGTTAGCATGTTTTTTAATTCTTATTTAGTAAAGCGTGAGGCGGCTTGCATTTTAAACACACCTAATAGAGACAAATTCACCTTGACTTCCCCGCAAGCATTCTGCACACTCACAATTAAGCATGTCAAATAAATGTACTTTAATATATATATAAATAAATAACTTTTGTGCATGTGTTCGTTAGTGTGTATTCAGTGTGTGTTTTGGATTGTGCAGCATTAGTTTGCAAGACTTTTTGAATCTATGGAGAGCAAGGCATTTGAGAATCAAACTGATGCATTTAGGATCAAACAAGATACTCGATCCAGATTCCACCTAGAGCCCTGCTCTTTGAAGTCCATAGTGTACATACCCCTCTTCACACACACACACACCATTATTTCTTATTAAATTATACCTATAAGTCATCAATATCAAACTTCTGCAATGAGTCACGTGTAGTCTGACAGAACCAGTATATATGTTGGCTTTGTCTTTTAATAGACCCCATTGATAACAACCAGGAATCAATTCATGCTTACTGTTCATACTCAGCATTAGCTAGATGTGAATATGGCATTCAGTAGTGTAGTGGGGGAGAAAATGCCAAGAGCCAAAAAAACTAAAATAAATCCAGGTCTCCCTAATATTCCCTGCATGTTTTATATGTTTTATGCCCATTATGTATTCACCTATCAAGGCTGCTTTAAAAAAGGGACAGCATTGTTAATGGAGCACACTGGTTGAGCTTGAGCCTGTGGTAGTGGGGAGAGTTTCAACTCTCTGTTATCAAGTGTGACACAGGTGTTGTTCCCGGTTTGAGGCCATGAGGCTTCGTGTTTCCGGATTGAATGTGTCTATCTTTACAGCGTGTGTCAGGCGGGTCACAAGCATGACCGGGAGGATGTGAAGTGTTGGCGGAGACTTGAAGTCTGACACGCTAGACCAGCGTTCAGGGTATGTTTTATGAAAGCATGGCCATGGGAAGATACAAAGCTACGCAGATGCTTGGATAACCCACAGCATCTTGTACGAGCAAAGGTGAAACCACATGCACTTATAGTACAGACAAGGATGCAAGCTGCGAGGGCATTATTTGTCTGGTAGGGAGGGAATAATAACATACTGATCAGTTTCAAACGTTACCCTTACATAAGGAAGGAAGCTTCAACAACTACTTCAGAGTTCAGACTGAGATACATTCAGACATCATACTTACTATATTGTGATACTTGAAAAATGACTGAGTAAGCATGCCATTGGATTTACAATTTACAATAATATAAGAATAATCTTTATTTATCCAGAATGTTTAAAGTGTTAAAAAGGGCTTAAGAGAGCGATTAAAGGCAGATTACATGCAAATAAAACACAATTGGAAGGAGTAACGCATAAATACAATTAATAAAATGAAAATTACTATGGGACTATAAAAACGGTATCAGACCAAATGTGAGGATAAAAAGTAAAACTGTAAAAAACATAAATAATATCTCATCATAATAATAATAATACGTACCGAAACATCGCGTCTCGCTCCCACTCCACAGGCCGGAGGACAGACACTCCCTGACGGCTGAGCCCACCAACATGAAGCCTGTGTCGCAGGTGAAGATGGCCGTGGCACTGAAGCTGGTCTGAGTCCCGATCTTCCTCCCGTTGGTGGAAGATGGGAGGTCTCCGCACGAGATGACTGGAACATGAAAATAACAAACACATATGAATGAATGAAAACTGAAAGCATCGGGCACACATTTCACTATCGATACACTTGAAACATATCGTTGAATATATATGTGTGTTTTTATTAGATTTTTATGTACAGTTATTCTGTGACCGTTGTAAATATTATGCTTGAAAGTCTGGTTTCTGGTATTTCTCATTTCTGTTTATTTGATTGCGTACATCAGTCCCGTTATATATTTATTGATTTTTTAGTTTAGGTTCTTTCTTAAAGAAGGCAACCAAGCATTTCACCGCACACTGTACTTGTATAATTGTATACTTGTATGTAACAAATACATTCAGATTAAAAGAAAAAGAAAAAAAGAAATCATCACGAGTCATCAGTCATCACGAGAACATACTCTGGCAGTGGGGTCTGTCGTTTCTCCAGCTCCACGCGCCATTTGGCAGACACTCGATGTGGGCGGGGCCTAGGCGGTAGTAGCCCGGATCGCATGTGAACACGATGCGGGTCTTATATTCGTAGTGAGAACCATTCACGATCCTCCACCGACCGTGTTCCAGAGAGAAGGAGCCGATGCTCGGACAAACCACCACTAGAATAGAAATAAACAGTGTGAGGAAGAACAGAGACATTAAGCCCAAAGCACACAGCCGTGTGGGGACAGACGCAAAATAATGTTAAGTATATAATAAGTTAAGTAATAATACAGAACGACTGGTTTCTTGCTCCAAGTGCTTTGCTCCATTAAAACAATATGATCTTCTTTTTTGGGTTGCATTACGCGTACTTTAAACATTTGTTTGTTGCTAGAAAGCCACTTAACCATCGGATGTACGTTGCCAGCAAGCCACTTAAGTTAGCATCACAGCTAGTTTAGCATAGTCTTTGGCAGTATGACAACAGTGGAAAATGCTTACCTACAAAATGTGAACTTTCGAGCTAGTAGTCACATGGTATATACATTTTGTGGACGTTTTTATCCAAAGTTACACTACAGTGAGTTCAGATGCATGTCATTAAGGAGCAGTATATACATATAGAGCCTTACATGGTCAGGCACCTGTGTACATCTCTGACCTGCTCCATCCTTATATCACTTAGTCACTTAGGTCCTCTGTCTCTGTTGACACCTTTAAGAAGCAGCTGAAGACTTGTTTATTCAAAACGGCATTTGTCTTGCCTCGTGCTGTCTAGTGTTTGTACTGTTTTATGGTCCTTTTAAAAAATTCAAAGAATTTTGGGAAGCACTTGACTCTTGCTCTGTGAAAGGTGCTATACTGAATACTACTACTAAGGGTGAGGGCATCCTGATCAAGGATGCCTACAGGTTAAGCTGCGGACATCGGGGATGGAACCCAGAACCTTTAGAACAGCCTAGCTATACACTATACACAGCTACTGTACCAGAGCATCGGGGTATCTTGTTGTGGTTGCTCCAGGTGCCGTCTGGCTGACACACGGCCGAGGTCAGCTCTTTACTGGACAGTCTATAGCCGTCGCTGCAGAAGTACGACACTCGCGTTCCCACAGAGTAGTCTGAGGTTAGCACGCCGCCGTTAGCTGGCGCCTTGGGAGCCCCGCAAGACACAGCTTTGGGGGGAAAGACAAGACACACGAAGGCTGGTTAGGATAACGAGAAAAACACAGGCGTAGGCATAGCCACACACACACGCACACACACACACACATTTTCCATGTGTTTACTATGGCCGGAGCCACATGGAAATTTTGTAAAATGTAGGCCTATTTCAAATACAATTTTGTCTTCAACTCTGTGTTGGACATTTTTTGGGCAGTAAACTACGTTTTTCGTAATTGTAATATTTTAAAACTCAAGTCAAGTCAAGTCAATTTTAGTGGCATAGTTAATCACAGTTCCAGCCTCAAAGGGCTTCACAGGCCCTCATTATACGACACCTCCTAACCCTAAGTCCTCTAAAGGACAAGGAAAAACCCCAGAGGGAAGAAACCTTGATAAAGAACGCAGAAGAGGGACCCCTCCTTCCAGGGATGATCACACACATACACACACACACCTTGGCAGGCGGGCACGGGTGAGTCCCAGTTGTGATAGCCGAGCGGCGTGCGTCGGCAGGTACCCGTGGCGTTGCCGAGGAGACGGTAACCTCGGTCGCAGGCCCAGCGCACCACGCTGTTCACGTGACCTCCCGTCTGGGAGGAGATGGAACCGTGGAGCGGGGAGTCTGGTGTGGAGCAGTACAGGGCTGGTGGAACGCAACCAGACAGACAGACATGAATCACACCCAGCAGGTAGGTTTCTTCACTTCATGAAGCTTCAAGTATGCATCTAAATGAGCACGTGGACCGACATCAGTGTGTCACATCGATTGGCGAGTCAATAAACAGCAATATCGTATCTTAAAAAAAATTGAAATAAATAAACAGAATGAAAAACATTGTCCACTTGATTGCAATGATGGTTTTAACAAGCTATTGTATTTATGACAAGCATGCTAGATCACAGCCAGCTGTATTTATTGACTAAATGATCCATGCAGTCATTACGGTTTTCCTGGAGCAAATATTGTTCTCTTTTTTTTTTTACATTAATTATGTCATAACGTTTGGATGTGCTGGAGGGATAAGAGAATTGGTGAGATTTAATGCACTACTGCTCTGGCGAAGATGCTCGATATCCACCGGCAGACTGCCACGGCCTGGCGCCCATTCACAATGTGAGTGCAAACGTTGTCAGAGTCAACAGTCTCTTTGCTGAAAGGGTCATTTGTTCTGAGAATACCTTATCTGGACAGGACACGAGAGAATGACTTGGAGTGTAATAGTCTGAGAGACAGACAGAGGGACAGCAGAGTGTACCGCTAACTCATAGCAAGTCAGCACAGCACTTCAGCAGTGAAGTTAGCACTGAAACTAGATGCCACGCTTCGATGCCATCATATATGTATCATATATACACCAGGGTGGCAGCGCTGTCCGTTTGTCTGTGTGTCTCTTCTTATCTTCATGCATTAGAAGAGTAGAAGTAGAAGAAGTAAAGTAAAGTGGGATACATACTTTGGTACTCACCAACATAGTGGATTCTGAAGCCCCTCTTGTTGGTTCCGTGGTCGGAGGACCAACGCACCAGGAACTGGTGGCTGGAACTGGTGATGTTGAAGGGGGTAGGCAGGTCCCCGCTCAGGGTGGCCAGGGTGGGGCTGTTGGCCGTAGGACCTGGGGAATATCATAGGAGATACATTGAACAGAGAAAAGGTAGGGGGATAGGGGGGAAAACATTTTGAGAAATGTTTGAAACTTGGGATGGGATTTTGCAATGTTCAAGGTTTCAGGTTTCAAGTTAATTTATTTGGCATTATTTTGTATCTATTTATTTATTTTGAAGTTTATTGTCATCAACAGATCAACGAGCAGAAGTCACTAAGGGCATGAAATGAATTTGAAATGCTTAACAAGTAAATAGAAAGAAGAACGCGGAATTTTATCGAAATAAGAATTGTGTGTGTGTGTGTCTTTGTGAGTGTGTTTGTGTGGGTGAGAAAGTTACTTACTTGCAGCTACTCCTACATGCATTGATTCAGTATTTTTTCACCTTGTACAATAGAAGCACAAATATGACATTTGTCCTTTTTCTCCCTTGGAAAAATATTGGCACATTAGTCATAAAAATATCACACCAGGGGAGTGTGTGTGTGTGTCTATGTGTATGTATGTGTGTGTGTGTGTGTGTGTGTCTGTGTGTGTGTGTGTGTGTGTGTGTGTGTATGTGTATGTGTTTGTGCCCACTGTTCGTGCCTGTATGTCTATGTGTGTGTGTGTGTGTGTGTGTGTGTGTGTGTGAGTGTGTGTGTGCGTGTGTACCATCGAATATCTCCAGCACATCGAACTCCCTCTCGGTATGGAAGCTCTCGAAGGTGATGGTGACGTTATAGCCCTTCTCCACACTGACGCTCCACGAACACATCTGGAGGTTGGGGTAGCTCTCCGGCCAACCAGGGCTCAGGATGACCCCCGACGAATCGTATCGCACGTCGTGGGCGGGACATTGGACTGGTTAGGCGGGAGAAAATTAAGGTTTTTTATTGATACATGAATGCATACATCGATATGATTTTTGAATTATACTATATACTATACTATAAACGAATTAAACGTATACAAATGTATACATTTTCCGTCCCTGTTTTTCAACCAGGAACCATTCATTAAGGTGTGAAAATACACACACACATGCACACACACACACGCACACACACATACCTTGACATGTCGGAGGCGGCCCATCCATCTGCAGTCTATCTCCAAGGCGACACGTCAGGATATCACTGCCGACCAATGAGAAGCCAGGGAGGCACCGGTACCTGATGATGTCACCTGTATGGCGTGTGTGTGTGGAGGATATTTCACCTGTAATTTCTACGCATTTCTACAAAGGGCTGTTGACAGTGGAACACTATGGTAAACGGATCACAATCATGCCGCTACGCATTGTTAGCAATTACAGGGGGGGTTACTTGAAGCACTCATACAGTCAAGTCAGTCCTTCACATTCATTCACCCACACACGCCACCACAGTGGGTGGGAACCTTGCACTGGTAGAGGCGGCATCCTGGCTCCACGGGAAGGCAGTTATGGGTTATGGTAGTGGGGGTCCGTTTCTCAAGGGCACAGGGTAAGAGGAGTAGGCCTGTGGTTTGAACCACTAGCAACTCTGCTATTCCAGAGAGCACCTCCTTCTACTACGAGTACCTTCTGAGCTAGAGTTTTTTTTATGTGTACTTGTGCATGTTGCGATTATTTTTGGGATGATCATTTTATGAGTGAGAGTTTGTGGAGTTATTGTGGCTGACGCTCACTCACCTATCTCCAGCTCTCCGTCCTCCATCAACAGGTTCACGTTGGAGACGTCTGGGGGGGGCTGGCACACTCTGAGCTGGTAGGCTGGACACACACACACACACACACACACACACAGACACGCGTTTTCATAAGGAAACAACAAAGCAATAAGGAGTAGGGAGTATGGTACGGACAATGGGGGTTGAACCCAGTACCATTCAAATCGGAGTCGAACACTCTAGCCACTACCTACCCCCCCAGGGTAAGAACAGTAGACAATCATATGGTTGACTTGAATGAATGGACTGATTCAGTTGTTCTGAGTCAAATAGCTCGCATTTGCAAGCAGGCCCCTGATTCTGTCTTTAATGTGTAGGGCCTTGGATTTCATTTGGTAGACTACACAAACACATTGATGCCCAGATCCCCCTGCACACCCCCACCCCCTGAGAAAAACCCAAACAGTTATGTTCCATAACCTGGTTCTCACTTCATGTCTTTTGATCTCTTTAAGTTATTGTTAAACTTTTAAAGCTTTCTTTTTTCACCCCCATCCCAAAAAAAAAGTCTCAGGTCTGCCACGGCCTGGAATCAAAGAGAGAGGAGATGGAGGGGCTGGCCAGATAAGAGCCTGGATCATAACAGGAGGGAACTGGGTTCACAGCTGTCTAGCTGAGGACTGTAATCGATATTACTGCATGACCATAGATTACTCACTAACGCTGAGGCAGAGGGAGCGGGAGAGAGGGTGGAGAGGCAAAAATATAGGCTGAGGGAGGAGAGAGAGGAGAGAGAATATCTGCCGCTCTCATGTATATCAAAGCCCCCCCTGCTAGTTTATATACGTGTGTGTGTGTGTGTGTGTGTGTGTGTGTGTGTGTGTGTGTGCGTGTGCGTGCATGTGTGCTCCCCAATGACTGACGGTGTGTGTGTTACTGGACTAATGTGTGCATGTCTGTGAGAATATGGGTGCATAGTTCCTCATTCTACTCAAATTAGAGAGGTGTGAATTTGAGAAACTCTCTCACAACATCAATCACGTGGTTAGCAAGTGTTGTCTTTCGGCCATCTCAAATGAATACCTAAACAGTTAAATTCTGGGTTTTGCATAAGAAAACCACAGGCCTGACACTATAGGTAACAATGAATTCAGACACATGTCATTAAGGGAGTGCTCAACTGACTCTAAGATGAGTACATTTTTAGTTAATATAAACAAGACAAAACCGATCCAACACTCCTGTTGCCAATAAGAACCTCCGGCCGTGTTAAAAAGCAATGCCTGCTTTTTACGCACCCACTCCTTACAGTGCTACTGTATGACTCATGTCCTTGTGTTGTGCACTTCCGTAATTAATTACATAGAGTACTTCAAATTACTTGCCAATAGCTCCACAAGTGGCAGTTCCCCCTTGAGTGTTGAGTGTCGTGTGAAGACCCTGTGTTGTGGCTTATTAAAGGGATTTGTAATCAGAACGAAAGAGAGGCTGCTGTTTGCCGGTTCTCGGTTCTCTTCTCTCTTCAAGGGATCAGACTGAACAGCTGAATAAGAGATAGGTAGCCCCCCGCTGGTTCCTTCTATTATCATTTACTTTTTAGTCATTTAGTTGACTTTTATCCAAAGCCATGTTTTTTCAAATATCATTTCGGAGCAGGTAGGGGTTAGTTGGGAGCCATTGCTCAAGGTTGCCTACAGATAGACTGCGGACATTGGGGATCGAACCCAGGATATTTTGGCTGGGAGTGAACCACTTCAACCACTAGTAGACAGCGGCGCAGTCTAGTAGTAACCTAACCCTAACCTAACTAACCCTAACCCCATACGGTAGCAAGCACACCTGCAGATGGCTGCTTCCTTCCTCTTCACATTTCTCTCCAGAAACTTCTAAAAGAGAGAAGGTCTTTCTTCTCGCCAACGATTCCTCATGCTGTTCCTTGAAGGCTTTGGTGTGAGAAGCTCGAGGGGAACAGCTCCATACGGGTTAGATATTACAGAATTTGTATTCCAAACCTTGGTTTAGGTTTTTGAATAAAGTTCCACTTGAAAATAAGAATATATATATATATATATATATATACGACAGAAGACTGCTACGAAAAAAACTGCAACTTGGTTTTTTACAACTTCTGAAGCTTTCAGCATAAGACCGCAGCCAAACATCAAGGAAGCTCTGCTGTCTACAGTATCTATCTCACATTTTCGAGGGATTCAGCCCAGAAAAAAACCTTTTCCCTTTTCCAAGAAAATAATAAAAAGGCAGCGCACAGATGTGTACAGATGAGTACAGCAGAGAACTGGGGTGTAAAAACATAAAAAAAACGACCCGTCAAGTTCTTGTCTCCTGTTCCGAGATTGATCTCTTTTATCGACATGGAGGCTCTCTGCTTGCTGTGGACGAGGACGGCTTATGCAGTCGGCACTGAATAAAAACTAATCCCGCTTGT
>OOFB01004405.1:12557-27525 GCA_900323305.1 Trachyrincus murrayi
GCTTATTCTGCTGGAGAGACCCGCCATATCAATACCACCCTTGTTCAATTTCAAAATAAGAGCACGAATCAGCTGAAACATGGCTAAACTACTGATAGAAAGATCCATTATCAACATCTTCCCTGCCTGAAACATTCATTTTTGGTGGTGTGAACGCAAGTGAACTACGGTTCGGTTCGCTTTAGGTGAGAACATGATCTGAACCAACTACGGGAAGCGAACCAAAAAAGAGTGCATTATGGGTTGAAGGTGGTAAGTTTTGCCACGCACTGGGAAATCAATATCCAGTCAGGTAGTAGACATAAACAAAAAAGAAAAATGAGTCGTGATCCGACTCACATCCCACACACAAAAACACTGTGTTTTTATAAAGTAGCACGGTAGATCAATGTCGCATTAAAAGTCAAGAAGCTTCGTCAGCAAAATATATATTTTGTCCGAAAACCAGAAAGCGTTTGGTGAGTTTACCTCAGATTTTCTGTCCAATAGACGAGCGACCCGCTCGTATTGTGAACCCACAACCTTAAAGTTAAACCTTCAAACTGCGCCTATGACTAGGAAGTAATAAAAGAAGCACCAGAGAAATGGCGGACGAGCCTGCAAAACTGTATGACCCTCCTGTTTCCTGTTTCATGAGGGCTTTTCATTATGTTTTTAGTCCTTGTTGACAAATCACCAGCATAGTGGCACACTAGTGGGGAGCCGCACACACTCACAGAGCTCTGAGCTGTTACCCTCCATGTAACTGAAGAAGCCATGGGCTCTACTCGTTTCGCCAATTGCTTTTACGATTTACTTTTTCATCCAATGCGGCTCACAGTGAACTTTATTCAAATACATGTCATCAACAAGCAGGTAGGGATGAGGGCATTTTGTTCAAGGATGCTAACAGGTAGACTGCAGACCTTCGGGTTTGAACCCAGAACCTTTCGGCTGGGAGTCAAACACCATAACCAGTAGACTATTTGCAGTTTGGAGGTCAATATATATAACATTGTTAGCCATTAAAGCCAGTGTTAGCCATTAAAAGCCATTCATAACCATTAATAGCCACTAATAGACACTGTTAGTCATTAGCCAAGAAGCTGTCACTGGGTTCAATGAAGCTAATCTAATATATGATTGGCAGACGGCTGTATTTAACAGATGATGCCTACTTAAAGAAAAATCCAAACATGAATTACAGTGCTTTTTCTAATTTTTTGCTGATGACTCAAAGTTGAATTTAACAAAAAGAGTAGGCCCTGAGATAATTGTTCCTTTTAGTCTGTCAACTACCAGGGAATTAAAGAGATATGTAACCGAGGAAAGCCAATGACTAGGAGAGGATTAATGGCTGTAGAAGTTTCAGGTGAAAGAGTGAGCTGGATTAGGGGTTTAGGTCTCCTTAGGTATTAAAAGTTACCTGAGGAGCTGTGATTTTGCGACCGAAATTCTGGACGCATCAATTTAACAAGCATTTGTTGAACATTTATAAATCCTTTTCTTCGTGGTTGAGTAATTTTTTGCTATGTTGTATTTCAACAGTGTTGGAATCAGCCCAATATGCATTGCTGGACTGCGGTTGTTTTCTTTTGATTTGTTTGTTATTTGTTATATGTTTGCACCAATGTCCTGTCTTCTTGAACCTCTTCATTCTGTTTTAAACCAGCCTTCAGCAGAGCAGATAAAAACTCTGCAGGATTTATATGCCATCTGTGATCTGAACGTCCCTTACCAAACTCTGATTCCTTTCACTCATCCTGCCAAGTTACACCCAAAAGTAAAGCAAGCTCCAGTGAATAGAAATAGGCCTATCAACAGATATTTGAAATACTCTCTCGACTAGGAAGATATGAGCATGTATTCTTATAGCAGCCATTCTAGGACTCTTGTGACATATTGTGGGAAATACAAAGATAGTCCAACACAGTCTGAAAGTTTCTTAGAGAAGAGCGCCCGTAAATTAGAGGCATTCACAACAGGGACATCAGATTACACCTTCAGTCAGTACGACGCTGGAGAGTGGGCACACACAATTCAAATAAAGTGTTCCTGCTAAACAGATCGATGCTATCGCCATACCCCTACAATTACCAACAACAATACCTGAGACTCTCACTGAGGGCACCACTGCAGAGTCAACTCTGTGCGGACCGTAATGGTGATGATGTTGAAGAAAGTCGGCAGAAAGATTCCAACTAAGTGTCCCCACTCAAATAAGTGTTCCCACTTAAATAATGGTGTTTCCACTTATTGAAGTAGGAACACCTAATTTAAATGTTTCTACAGAGTTTCTTAACATCATCTCTGCATTACGATCTGCTCTGAGTTGACTTGGAGTAGTTTCCCCACTGATCAATTCCGCCTAGTAGATAGCCAGTGTGTCCTCATGGCAACAACAATATCGGCTTACCATGGTAACTCAAGACAAAAAAGGCAGGTCCTGCTAACCACAACAGCGACTTACCATGGTAGCAAAAAGCTGTCTTGTGCAAACCACATTGGCGATGGTGGCTTATCATGGTAGCTAACAGCAATGACGATACCAAACTTACCGTAGAAACTAAGGACAAAGAAACCAGCTTGTGTTAACTGCATTAACGAGAACGAACCTATGTGGTAGCTAAGGACAAAGATGTCCCCGCTTGTGCTAACGGCTAGAAGGACAGCTAACTTAAAATTGTAGCTAAGGAAAAAGAAGCTAGCTCGTGCTAAGATCAACGACGATAGAAATCTTACCGTGGTAGCTAAGGACAAAGAAGCCGGCCCCGGAGAAGTCAGAGTGGAACTTAATGAGGATGATGTTGGAGGTGGAGTAGACAGACTCCAAAGCTGTGTTCCCACTGAACTGACCAATCTGAGGAGAGGACTGGTCAGGACCATCCCTGCAATAAGCAACAACAAACAAACAACAAACAATGAGACATGTGGAGGACAACCTTGAATGCTTTGGAAGATCTATCTGTAAATCCCGAGACTTTAGAGGAAGCAGTCTTAGAAAAAATGAAAACATAAAAAAGTAGTATCATTGAATTAAGTAAGACTTTTAAGAGAAACATCACCACAACCTTTTCAATCTTGACTTTAATACATACAGAACATGAGATGTTAGTTTTTCACGATGTAGCCAAAGATGGTTTCAACGTTTAACATGTAGGTTGATGTAGGTAAAAAAAGGTTTTTTTATGAACACACACCAAAACACATATGCTTGGACGGTATGATTAACATTTTAAAACATCATAAAACGATGAGTTGAACACAAAAGACAGGAAGTTAATCTCATGTTAATAACAGTATCACTGGATTTCACATCACCAGTCATTATCAGTTACCCTAATTGTTCATTCATCATCAATCACCAATTCATGTATCTTTGTTAATATAAGGCAACAAGAGGAGTAGCAATGTACCTGCTGTTTTCTTCTACTGCCATATTGCTACTGTAGCAGCATTCATTACACTAATAAAGCACTTGTCTCTATTAACACGCTTAGCATATTACCATAACATTAGCATAATTAGTAAGGAAGGTTTATTCCGTGTGTACCACAGTTACCAACAATACTTAGATATTAGTTACAAGCGGTAGTTTCACTGAGATCACTCACTTACAACTCTATAGAAAATCATAAAATAACCATGGATGTATCGATTATAACTATCGATGTGATGATAACCACCGAACGCCGTCCGTAATGTTTGTTTACATCCATGGTTTACGCTCACGTCACGTTTGATCGCGAGAGTTTAGCGATAGTTTCGGTTTTGAGAGCCTGGAATCGGGGTTGTTGATGAATGAACCGGTAGTGTGAGGGTTCCAAATCGTTGCACTCCACACACTACAGGAACAAACTTGTTAAGATTTATGTCGTTATGTGTGTGGCCTCTCACCATTTTAAAATCATATAAGATTTAAAAAATCTTGTAGTCTGTCCCCAGCATTAATCAGCTGAAATTAAATTATACTTCCACCGCGCTTTGCGCATGTTGTTTTTGCGATGTCAAGGAAACATCCCGTGGATTGTTGTATTTGACCATTGTTGTTAATGTTGGATTTGTAGCTCATTGATCTGGAACTGTTAAAAAGGCTAAGGTGGAACGTTATTGACCAATCAGGATCAAGTATTTGTGTGTAACACTGTGGTATAAGCATAGTTAAATATATCCTATCTTTCATCCATGTAGCGGTAGAGAGACGTATATTACAGACACGGAGTGAAATGGAGCAGTGTAAATGGACATATGCTATTTTTTTTTTTTAGAACTAAACCCCCTCGGCCTTATTTCCGGTCATCATGACTGCCAACGGGAGACCAATTAGCAGACTAGCTGTCAAGTGGGCAGCAGACAACGGACCGCTGAGAAAATCACACCTCTACCTCCCACACCCAGCACTCAAACAGAGCTCGCCTTTGTCCACCACACCACCACTGTCACTGGATGTGTGTGTGTGTGTGTGTGTGTCTGTGTGCATTTAAAGAGAGTGAGAATGAAATAGTGAGAAATAGGCACATATATAAAGACAGATGTAGAGAGAGGGAGAGGATGAGAGAGCGACATAGAGAGTGAGAAAAAGAAAGATACATATAAAGAGGGAGAGGAAAGAGAGACAGGTAAAGACAAAGACAGTGAGAAAGAGAGGTAGAAAAAGAGAGAAACCTAAAGATAGAGAGTGAGAGAGACATACGATGGAAATAGTGATGTATTTAAGGAAAGATGCCCAGGGAGAGAGGAAGATAGAGGGAGAAAGTTCAGTTGGTAGAATGTTCCAGATGGAATTCAGACCAGGTGGGTGCATGACGTGCTCTCCCCACAGGGGGTGGGGTGGTTGCGTGGTTGGGTGATTGGGTGGTGGGGTGGGCGGAGGTCCTCCGTGACCAATCCAGTGGAGCCGCTGTGGGTGGGCAACACACAGCTGTCTATGGCTCTCTACTCTTCTGCTGCTACTGTATGGTAGTTGGAGAACGGAATACATACGGCACGGCATGTTGCCATGGCGACCATACACACACGCACGCAAAATTTAAAAAAGAAAAAAAGAAAGAAAGACAGAGAGCAGGCGAGACAATTTGGAAGAAGTCATAGTTTTTCCCCGGCGCTGACACACATCGTATTAGCTGGGTAATTGGGTTCTCTGCAGAGTGGTGTATGGATACACCGTGGCCATCTGGTCTAGAAGCTGTGGGACCAGTGTTCACGTGCGTAATACTCACACACAAACACTCCTGATGTTTGTGCATTATCGTGTTTGGAAAACAGCAAGTATGATATATATTATTATGTATGGGCAGGCTGAAAATAAACAGAATATGCAGAAAACAATGAATTTAGATATGTGTCTATAACGTGAACGGTATGAGTGTATAACTACAAAAAACATTAGCTAAGGGGAGAGAGAGACACAAAGGGAAATTCATATTAAGAGAGGAGGTGAAAAAGGGAAAATAATACAAAAAAGGGTGAATCTGGGGGTGTCGGTAGTCATGGGAACTGAAATTGCAGTTTAGCCAATTAGTGGTGGCTCCTGAAAAATGGGTTAAAGAGCAGGACATCCTGTATGTGTGTGTGTGTGTGTGTGAGAGACAGAATGTGTGTGTGTGTGTGTGTGTGTGTGTGTGTGTGTGTATGTGTGTACGTGTGTGTGTGTACGTGTGTGATGTATGTGTGTATTCATGTACTTTGAAAAAAAAAATCCGTTCCTGACAGACTTAAAAAAGCACTCTGTCCAGTTGTTGTTTTTAGAAACTTGGTTGTGCAGCAGTTTGCAGTTACTCTAATTTCAATTGTATGCTAAATGCTAAATGCTAAATCGTATATATAAATATTAGTATATATACAGTATATATAAAATATATATCGTGTATAAATACACCTACGAGATGGTGATGCAGTCGTATATATAAATATTAGTACATTAGTATATATAGTGTATAAATCCAAATCGTATATACAGTATGTTTATCATAGCCACCTACCACACGGTGATGTAGTCGTAGATGGGCTCAGTGCTGAGCACGGTGAAGTTGATGTATATGCCGTGTCCAGGGGGCACCCTCACGCTCCACACACAGTCCTGGAAGTTGGGGTACTCCTCAGGGTGTCCCGGGGAGTAGATGGTCCCGTTCAGGGACGTGATGTTCCCCCCACACAGAGCTGTGGGACGGACACATGAATCTATGAAACGCAGGCCCTTTAAATAAACCACAAACCATATGGATATCGGAGTTGCAGACTCTGAGGAGAATCTGTAGGAGTATGCATTCACGATATGATAATATGTAATCACATTGAGCTAAATAATTATACGATTCATTTCACGCTTTTATCCAATTATCCAAAGTGACTTACAATTAATTGCGATACATAGCCTTACAGTGAGTTAAATATATATGTAATATATGTATATCTAACCATAATGGAAAGAGTTTCTGTATGTATGTATGTCTGTCCTTTGATTTTCTCAACAACCATTCATCTGATCGACTTCACACTTGGCGGGTGTATTGCTGAGGACCCAAGGAAGTGCAGTGTCGAGTGTGAAGTTATTTTATTTGGATGAGCGGTTCTCGAGAAAGCTGTAAGCAGCAATAGCGGAGGCCAAGCAATCGCCCTGTTCCGAACAGGCACGGAAATTGGGGACATTTTGAAACGCGACATATCCAGTTGAATTGCCCTTTAGTTAGGGGAGGAAGCCCCCGGTTTCACTTGGAAGCCCCGTCTCCTGGGCAGGTATACACCACTACACACACTCATACCGGTGATTGTTCACCATGTCACATCGCTAATTCAGAGCGTGGATCTGTTGCATATCCAATATCTTTCTAACTTAAAATAAAGACGTTCAAACTGCATAAGCTGCTATTGAGATGTGTAATTAATTTTTTAATACACCACCACAGCAGCGCTATGCTGCTATACATTTCACTTTCAGTTTTGATGTCGGGACGTTCCTGGCGGGCGGTCATTATTATAAAACTTGTCGAACGTGTGGGGAACTCCACCCACCCGGGCCAGCCACTAAATGTTGGCAAACAAAATACAAATAAATCAATGTATGAGAAACACTATACCAGAGGCCACGCAATTGGCCCGTTCCGAACAGGCACGTTTTTAACGTTTTTAACGGGCACTGCACTCGTATGTATATGTAATAAAGTTAAAATACAGGTAATTAATGTGCAGGCAGGGGTTCGGCATCTTTCTCAAGGATGCTTACTACTATACTCGGGGTTTTTCCTGCATAGAGAATTACGAGGCGGCCGCCTCCGTCAAATTCCGTGCCGCCTCCAGCTCTGGACAAAACTGAAACACTATTTTCTAACAAGCGTTGCATTCTGAGGATTCCTGTCATTTTGTAACTGCAATTGCGGCATTACGCCGATGTGGCGCTATATCGTAATCAGCACAGTGCACCGGGGCGCTGCCAAAACTGTCAAAGGAAAGTGCTGAAATTTCCCTCCAGAGCGTCTTTTTTTCCCCTACAGCAGGAATGTGTACGGCGGCGCAGTGATATTTTGTGGCTGTTCAAACACTCTTTTGCATCCAAGCACGTCCAGTTTATTTAAAAGGTTTCCTAAATTAACGTTACATCCCATCAGTGTAATGTTTTCAGCTTTGCAGATATGGCTCGTAGAATCAGCGATTACTTTACAAAGAGAGTTCGCAAGGAGGAGAATCGTGAGGGCAGGTGAAACAGTGCAGACATCATCTGATAGGCAGTTAAAAAGTAATAATTCATGTAACTGACGAGATGCGGTGCCGCACGTAACAGCGAACAACGCCTATAAATAGCAATGATGAATATAATGCGTAAACACCGAACCCCCCCCCCCCCGGTCAATAACTTTCAGGATGCTACCACCTCCGCCTCATTTTGAGCCAGGAAAAACCCTGCTATACTAATTGGCTTTATGAAGTACAAGAAAAATGATAGGCATATTTTATAGTCTTGTGTGCTGCAATGATCCAAATATCTCAGTAACCACCATTACATAACCCCCCTTCCCCAGCCTCCCACCCCTTCTAAATATGACTATTTAATATGACTATTTACTACTTTACATGTCCTTTCATTTGATACATGCCATTAATGAGCTGGTAAGGGCTACGTGTTTGCGTGGTTGCCTACAGGTAGACTGAGAACCTTTCGGCTGGGTGAACCTAACCACTTTGCCCTTACATAACACAAACATTCACAAGTTATGATTTCCTACAGTAAGTAACCAGACAAAGAGGTGGTGATGTGACCTTGGCATCGGGGCAACGGGTGGTTCCAGGTGCGGCTGATCCCGTGCAGGCAGGTGAGCGAGGCCTCCCCGATCAGGGAGTACCCCGGCATGCATTCAAACGACACCGTCATGCCCACGCTGAAGTCTGTTCCGATCACGATCCCGTTCCGGAAGGGCCGCGGGTTGGGGCAACTCTGCAGCTGATAGGCTGGGGAGAAAAAAAAGAGGGAAAAATGAATAAAATGAGAAATGTAGAAAGTTCTCTCCAATCTGTCACCCAGGACATATGAATATACGTTTTCTACAACAATATGGAAAGTAAATAGCCAGGCAGTGGCAACATCAATAACATAATATGAAGGATAGGCAGATAGAGAGACAGACAGACAGACAGACAGATAGATAGATAGATAGATAGATAGATAGATAGAGACAGAAATATAGACAGAAAGACAGATGGGTACTTTATAGATATTTGAGGGGAAATTGAGGCGGAACAATATAAGTCCATGAACATAAGACTACAATGTACACATGTACAAATTACAAGCTAAAAGTACATATATGAACCAAAACACAAGTTCTGAATTATAGTGGTACAATTTTTGTTAAAAATAGCAGTGAGAATAATTACCTTGGTATGTGATGTGGAAACCCGGCTTGTTTTGCGAGTAGTCACTGTGGAAGAAGAAGCTGGTTTGGTGGGTGGTGCTAAACAGAGACTTGGGGATGATTGGTCCGCTGAACCTGTCAATCACAGAGCCGGTCTCCATGTTGCCACTGCGGATCTCCAGGTAGTCATGGATTGCTTCCGTGGAGAAGTTGAGGAACTGGAGATGGATCCCTGGAGGATGACAACACCAATTGACAGCCGATCTATGAATTGATTCACGAGCTGGGTTTCTCGAGAGGTCAATTATATATAACAGCGATATGATTGAACGCTTATGATCTCATCATCCACCGTATTCAATCAAAAACGTTCACGGAAATATTGTAAAGACCCACAAACCAACCCCCCCCCCCCCAAATGAGCGAGCGATTCAATTGCGTGATTAAGTGAACAAACAGAGGAAGGAAGATGGATTGAGTGAGAATAATGGCATTTATACTAGGCTGAGAGAGGATCCTGATCCTTATCCTGGTCTACCGCAACGCAATTTCTGAGCTGTGTATGCCAGTTAACAGTCCCCGGAGCAAGAAGAATAAGAACATGACAAGAATAACAACAACGACAAGGAGAATGAATATGCCGTTTTGATGAATAACGTAACTGAAGGTCCCTCCCTCTCTCTCTCTTCTCTAAACCCATGTAACTGAAAGTCCCTCCCCATCTCGCTCTTCTCTAAACCCATGTAACTGAAAGTCTCTCCCCCTCTCTCTCGCCTCTAAACCCATGTAACTGAAAGTCTCTCCCCCTCTCTCTATCGCCTCTAAACCCATGTAACTGAAAGTCCCGCCCTCTCTCTCTCCTCTAAACCCATGTAACTGAAAGTCCCGCCCTCTCTCTCTCCTCTAAACTCATGTAACTGAAAGTCCCGCCCTCTCTCTCTCCTCTAAACTCATGTAACTGAAAGTCCCACCCTCTCTCTCTCCTCTAAACTCATGTAACTGAAAGTCCCACCCTCTCTCTCGCCAATATCGTTCATTTGGAGCACCCACGTTCCGCGGTAAGAAGAGGATGGATGGATGGATGAGTCTGAAGATGAGGATGAAGACATCCGAGTATGATACACACCAAAGCCGACCGGCAGGTTGACGGTCCAGGAGCAGTCTAATCCACTGGGGTAGTTGCCAGGGTAACCGGGACTCAGGATCACTCCGCTCACATCCATCATGGAACCACCGCATTGGGCTGTGCACACACACGCACGCACAGTCACACATACACAGAGTAATGTGACACACACACACACACACACACACACAGTCATGCATCCATAGATGCACACAAACCAAACACACAAATACATATAGTCTCACACACACGCACACACACACACACACATATTGATAAAAAGAGAGGGGGAAAGAGAGAGAGGTAGAGAGAAAGTAATAAGTAGACAGCAGATCAGCATATATCTATATATCTATAATTGACTGACATCAGCTTCAGTCTGTCTAAAACACTGTGAAACTGGGTATAAACTAAGGGGTAGCAAATGCCCGGAGTCCAAGTTGGCCTAGATGCAAGATACAACCCCCCATACTCTAATCTTTCGCTTTTTCCACCTTTTGAACGAACAAGAAACCAGGACAAACTGATTTAAAAAAAATGTTGGGGGGGGGGGGCGCAGTATGGGGTGAATAATTCCTTTTATCCACTTGTGATTGTGGAACTGGAACATTGAGAAACCAATTCTGTGGTCCTCCTTCTCAACAGAGCCTCCCCTCTCTCAACAAATTATTAACCACACCACGCAGTGCAATGTAGCGCCTCAGGGCCCATTGTTTTCACTATTACTTTCTATTTATTTCTGGGATATGATGGGTAATTTACAACACTAAAGAGCCTTGCATGAACCCTATGAACACAAGTGTGAAATCAATTTGAAAAAAGCTGTTTAAATGGCGATATGCCTCATGTGATGTTTAATTAAACCTGCATGAATGTTGCATTCTACCTATATAGATAATTCATGCACTTCTGCTTTCAGTGTATGTATAGTTTCAGTAGATACATACATACATATCGTGTCCTCATCTAGGTATAATAAGTGTATTTATAAAAGTGTGACGTGTGTGTGTGTGTGTCAACCTACCGATGCACAGTGGTACAGGGTAGTTCCATCTTCTCACAGGTCCGGGCATGCAGGTAATGTGGGTGTGCCCCTAAAAAACAACACACACACACACACACACACACACACACACACACACACACACAGCCACATATACACACACACACACACACACACACACACACACACATATATATAATTTTAGACTTATGACCATCTATATATTCAGACACAGGATACATTTTCATGTTACATGTTCATATAAACATACATTACCAAAGAGTCTATTAACCTGTACACTCACTCCTGTGTTAATATACTGTATATTCATATTCAGAATGCAAGTTAGAGAGCAGTGGAGTGACTACATGAATCAGAACACAAGGCTAGTGGAATAGGATTTATATTCGTAGTAGTCAAGTGCAGAACAGGAGTTAGTTCAATAATAACAAAAAGGTCATGTTTTATAGTTTTGTTTTAGCTTAGCTTAGCCTAGTTTATTAGCTTTGTTCAGTCCAATCTAGTCCAGTTCACTCCAATCTAGTCCAGTTCAGTCCATTCTAGTCTAGTCTAGTCTAGTCTACCCTAGTCTAGTCTACTCCAGCCTAGTCTACTCTAGTCCAGCCTAGTCTAGTTTATCTTATCTTGGTCGAAGGTATTACCTGAAGAGAGTATCCATGTTCACAGGAGAACTGTACCACATCCCCCACCATGTGGCGGTCCCCGTGCCTGATGCCATAGTTGGGGGTCTGGGGTTCAGGGCACGTCTCCAGGCCAATGGCTGGGTTAAGGTAAAGAGATAAACAACACACACCACACACACGGTTAGAGCGCACACACACCCTGTAAACTGTCAGCGGTTAGCACAGGCATTATGTGAGAGAGTCAAGTGCCGGAAAAAACAATAGATAGAATGCAGTTTGAAAGACCATAGTCTATTCATAATTAGAAGAAAGCTCAAGTCAAGAGGTATGTTTTAAGATGATGTAATACATTTTTAACAGCATCTTAAAACATACCTCTTTAGTTTAGCTTTCTTCTAATCACATAATGTGTAGTTGTGTTTGATCCTACCTCTGTATTTGGTGTTTATTGTTCTTTTGAACTAACTTCTTGTTAAGCACTTTCTAATTGCTGCTTGCTCAAATTCATCTCTGTGATTCTTCGCGGTTATTTCAAACTCATTTTGTGTTCTTGTTGTTTCCCTTGTTTGATTCTTTGTGTTGTGTCTACATACAATAAACATTGGGGATCTGAGTTCTGGAGGCGCGTAGACACCAAGTGGGTGAACGTACCGTTGTATTCTAGGTGGAAGCCGGCGGCCGACACACTGATGTCGGAGCTGAAGCTCAGGTAGAGGTTGTTGGACGTGCTGTTCAGGAGCGGAGGGATCGTGGTGCCTGGGGTGTGGAGAACAGAGTTGGGAGAAGAGAGAAAGGAAAACAGGAGAGACAGAAAGGGAGAAAGAAAGACAAAAAAGAAAGAAAGGAAGGAGAGATAGAAAGGAAGAGAAAGTCAGAAAGAAATAAAGAACAAGAGAGAGAAAGGGAGAAAGTAATAAAAAGTAAGTAATTGTAATAAAGAAAGACAAAGAAATGAAAGAAAGGCATACATAAAGTACGCAAGTAAGTATTATAAGACAAAGAAAAACAGCATGTAAGAAAGAAAAAATTCCTTGTTTCAAAGTTGTCAAGAATAACTTTTTCTGTCTCCTTCTCCATAATAATAATAGCGCACTCTGCCATCACTACATTCTAACATATACCATTCTAATATATATCAGTGATATACACTGGTATATGTTAGAATGTAGTGATGGCAGAGTGCACTATTATTATTCACAAAGTGCAGTTTATCAGTAACTTTTACCGTCATCACCACCACCACCACCATCATCATCATCATCACCACCACCACCACCACCACCATCACCACCACCACCATCATCACCACCACCACCATGACCACCACCACCATCATCACCACCACCACCACCACCATCATCCACCACCACCACCACCATCACCACCATCATCATCATCACCACCACCACCACCACCATCATCATCACCACCACCATCACCACCACCATCATCATTACCACCACCACCATCATCATCACCACCACCACCACCACCATCATCATCATCATCATCATCATCACCACCACCACCATCATCATCATCATCCTCCTGCTGTGTAGGCCCTGAATGACAGTTGGATGCATGCTAGCCATTTCCCCCTGTGATGAAACATCACACCCCCCCCCCCCTTTATCAGTGGGAGTCCCCGCTGTTTTCCCATAATCCTCCTTTGCAGTGAGTAATTTGTGTTGGTGTGTCTTTGCATTCTTCAGTCTGAAAGCATTCCTTTCTCTGTGTATTATGGTATAGGATTTCAGCATGTGACAGAGTAAAGTAAATAGTGTCCTTCTTATGGTTAAGTACTATCACATAGTATACATTAGAGAAGGCCTGGACTAAGTAAAAAACATGTCTTAGGTATCAGTATAATAACTATGGCAATGACGCTGTCACATGTATTCAAGTATATAACCAGATATTAATCCTGATAAATGTATTCAAGTATATAACCAGATATTAATCCTGATAAATGTATTCAAGTATGTAACCATACAGACTTAATCTTGTTCTTAAAAGTACTGAAAAACAAGTTATATAAAGGAATATGATACTTTTAATCGTTTACTCTTCCAATTACATGAAAGCGAGAGACCCTGGCCTAGCCTAGAAAAGGTACTTTTTAGCACATCTTATCTAAAGAAGGTGAAGTTGACCCAACGCGTGGGCAGCGAAGTCCAAGGTTGATCGCCATGAAACTGTCTTAATTGCACGAGAAACCAAACTTGTTGAGAAGAAAAAACTGTAAAAAAGCCTACACTCAGGAGGAGACAGGCAGTAGCTTCATGAACTTACTCGGTTGTTGTACTGCACAATGAACCTATTTTCTTCAACTTCAACCACCGTGTTCAACTTCGATTCATTTTAATAGTTATTTAAAGTTACAAAGTGAAAGTTATTATGCCGAGGACCTCTTCAACTTAGCCCAAGAAAAGGACCCCGACATACTCATTAGACCTAGCGGTAACATAGATCACCATTGTATGACGTTCATGTTTCCAAATATAAATTAACCTTGTGTAGGATAGGACATTGTTCAGCTCTCCCGTCTTGAGAGTCTGGCTGTACCCGATATCATATTAAACCACTTGAACTGCAGATCTACTTCTGGCTGCGACTCCTTGGTCTGAGTCTTCAACTTCATCCCAACTGAGCAGAATATTCCCCTTTCAACATGCACCGTGTGAACTCATAGTTTGTCTTGTCGGCGAGACTGTCTTTGGTTGGGTTATGAAACTGGCCAAGATGGATACTCGTTGTACCGTAATATTAAGTTCATTTATCCACTTCCATTGGACCCATATTAATTGGTTTTGTTTATTCTCTTTATTTAGGTTAATTAATTAAGATTAATTCAGCAATGTATATAAATGTGTAGGTGTTTTTGTCTTTTCATGTTTATTTTCAGATTTGATGATTATATGTATGTAACATTTTCTATTAACATTTTAACACTGAGGGCTTAAAGATTAATTCAGGTAATTAAAGAAATGTGCGCATGTGTTTTTTGGACACGTTGTACAAGTACAACCGTCTGGAAGAGAACCGTTACCACAGAATGTCCCTGCTGTGTGTCTGCCACTGAATCTGTGTGTGTGTGTGTGTGTGTGTGTGTGTCTGTGTGTGTGTATGTATGTGTGTGTGTGTGTGTGTGTGTGTGTGTGTGTGTGTGTGTGTGTGTGTGTGTGTGTGTGTGTGTGTGTATGTATGTGTGCGTGTGTGTGTGTGTGTGTATATGTATGTATGTGTGTGTGTGTGTGTGTGTGCCTGTGCGCGCGGGGGTTACTCGCCACCCCTATATGAACATTGTACGTTTCCCAACAGTGTGTATCTGGACAGTGTGAAGGGGCAACACTCCTGCCACTGCATAGCC
>OOFB01004424.1:6207-21244 GCA_900323305.1 Trachyrincus murrayi
CCTTAATTGGAATTAAAATGACTTAAATCCATCTTTCAAAAGTCTTAAAAATGCTAAGACATGGGAAGTAGGATTTTATGAATAGTTTTTTTCTGACATTGCAATTTAAAAAGTAAATGGTAACATTAAAAAAAAAAATTACCGAATGCCTCTCGCATTAACTTCACGCAGATCATGATAGCGGAACCAACAACACTCATATTGTTTTCAACATTTGAAGTAGATCATCTAACCTTTTCACTGGACCACAAAACTTATGTTTTATGGTACAACACACATTTGGGGAAAAATTGTCCCAAACCCTAAGTCATTTATATCGTTTTTTTCTTAAACTCTTATTGTGAAGTAGATCTTAAATATCATTCCGAGCGGCATTAAAAAAGTCTTAAAAAGTCTTAAATCTAACTTGCTTTAAGCTGTGGGAACTCTTCTTCATGTGATATGTCCCTCTACCGCTCCAAGGTCTGCTATTGGAGAGTGACGTGGAGCGGGCTGTGGATCATCTCAACGGACTCGTCCTGGAGGAAGACGACAGCAGCGTCGGGTCAGTGGAGGGCCAGTCAACACTCACACATTGAAAAGCAGAACATATTAACAAAAACACCATTGCATCTCTCACAGCTGCGATATGTTGATTTATACAGTTAAATGAATAGGCAGCCAGGCAGGACACTCAAATTAACATGAATAGATAACTGCAGTTTCAGTCATAGTATTCTGGTTTTTAGTGTGTATCCATTTTTGGCTTTCAGTTCCTCAAAGACTTTGCTTGGCTTGTAATTTACACAGTTCTTTGTTTCGAGATTAACCGAGATTTTAAAACAAATGACCCTTCAAACCACATAGTTCCAATACCTGAGAGAGCTTTAATCCGTTCTGCTCTGTGTGTCCCTCCAGTGTTTCCGTCATCGTATGTGCCGAATCTCTATCCAGACTGCACCCAACAGCATTTATCACCAAAATGGTACCAACACTGAAGCAGGAAATCTTCTCTGGTAAGTTCAGAGCTCTGTCTTATAGTAGAGGCACACTTAAAGAGTAACCAAGGTACACTCAAAGAGTAACCCAGTAGTAAAAATAAAATGGCAGGAACAGCGCCCTCTCTGGTGGAACATGGGTTATTGCCATCACTGTATCTGACTCAAATAGAAGTTAAGTCACTTTCCTCTATCTAACCATAGCTTGTGTGTATTTAGTAATTTAGCAGCCGATTTATCCATAGTGACTTACAGTGAATTCAGATAGACGTCATTAAGGAGAAGGTAGCACTTCCCCCTCCACTAAACCTTTTTTATGGGAAACCCTGTACATTATTAGCATTGGTGGCCCCAGTGGGATTTGAACCCCTAACCCTGGTCCAAGACGACGATAGCGCACCAAAAAATGAGAGCTCCCACCATGCAGTGCGTCAGCGGTGTGTGTCAGCCCTTGCAGCCATTTCCACCCAGCCAAGCGTTGTCCGGGAGAGTGTGCCAGTCCTCCTCGAGGTCCTCAGCTCGGCACACACAGGTAGGACTGTAAGATGTCTCTTTGTCTGTCTCTATCTGTCTCTCTCTCGCTCTCGCTGGAGACCAGTTAGTGGATAACACAGTGCTTTGTGGCCTATGTATATCTATGTATAGTTTCAAGAATGTAGCATATACTTTCAATAATGTCTACCTCAACTTTCGATAATGATATTGTGTGTGTGTATGTACAGATGTTTTCTGTATATTTCTGTTTTATTCCTATTTAATTCTAACACTGTACTGTTGTTTATGTTCTTGTGACACCCAAAGGTGCTATCTGGCATTAATGAACCACTATGTTGTTTCAGGCAGCGGTGGTTTCTCTGTGGAGGAGGTGGTGGCCGTGTGCTTTAGCCTCCAGAGGATAGCGGATCAGGCGCTGGACACCGCTGAGGAGACTGGGCACTTCTTTCATGACATCATCATCCCGCGCCTGCTGACTCTGGCTCTGCAGGCGGCGCTTCAAGGTAAGCAGAAATTATGAACGACTTTTTGTTAGAAGCTTAATATTTCTTCTCCCAATCTCCCCAAATATTTACCTCTAGTCTAAAACATATTTTTTTTATCGCTTTAGTTTTTTGGTGCCTAGTTCCCATTAGGCTATATTGAATTGGCTTTATTAGCACACCTTTCATCTACACTCAACAGTTAAAACTGTTAACACAGTATGTTAATGTAGGTCACAGAGGACTCTCTCTGGAGCTATTGATGGGGTTAAACCCTTGCTAATGGACACCCAAGGGTCCTATTGAGGGACAGAAAAGTCCTCTCACATTGAATTTTATACAGGGGGATTCAAACCTGCAGCCCTCCTCTTGCAGTCCTCACTCTCGTCTCAGTGCAATAATTCCTTTACAACAATCGTTAATACATTTTGAGCAAAATTATATCTATGATTCTGTTGTTTTTGAGTGAACCTGGTTTCCACTTCCTGTCTTGACAGGTGAGGGGTCTTCTGGGAATCGTAGTCCCCTGGTGGAGGAGGCGGTCCTGTCTGCCATGGTCGGCGTCATCAGCGTGGCCTGTGCTAAACTACAACCTGCGTCAGTACTACCCTCTACACACAAATCAACCCAATAAGACACGCCAAAGAAATGGCAATAGTGAAACGCTTTTGTTCAGACCTATTTGAACTAGTGTCTACCCACACGTTTTTTGGTCTGTGGAGAAAAAGATTGGGAAATGAAAAAGTTGCATAGCACAACACACTCCTCAAATATTACTTTCAAAAAGATAAAATCACCCACAATAATCAAAGTACGTCTCTCTTTTCTTCCTTTTCCCGGGTACGTTACACTTTAGTTGTTTTGTTTACCCCAGAAACATCCTCTTGCATCATATTATTATATTTTATATTATGATGTTATATCGTTGACATACGTCGTCACTAACTTGACGGTTTCGCTTCATAGTGAAAACTGATATCTTCTCGTGTCCGTTCCCCCCCCCCCCTGCATCTGTGTTTGCCAATCGTCTGGTCTCATGAAGTCACACGGCGGTAAAGTTTGGTTGTGGTTTTCCCGTTTGTCAGCAGGCTGGCGGGGCAGACGGCGTCGAGGGCGGTGACCCTCTTCCTGGATGGTGACGTGTCCTTCCTGTCTGATGACTCCCTCCCCCCGCACGTCCAGCTGCTCAAGGTCTGAACGACGCATAATGTCTGTGTTCACGTATGCGTGGTTAGCCATGGTTGTGGATGAGTGTGCATGAGGGCAGTGATTCTCAAAGTGGGGGTCGCGAGATGATCTTCGGGGGCCGCGAGATGATTTCCAAATTGTCCAAAAAAGTATAATTTTCCACATATATATTTTTTTTCATATAATACAGCAAAACCACATTTTATTTCATTAAAGCCACCAGGTTTTAACCACCAAATTATTTCTAAGTATGCCAAAGTTCTAGGGTCTCGGATAAATATAGTTAGAAAAAGAGTGGCTCACACATTTGATATGTATTACCATGGTAACATGGCAATACAAAGGCAAAATCTGTCCCCTGATGCCCATATAAGACTCCATTGTTGCTTCTGATGTGGCTCTCTGCTCACTTCTTCAGATGTCATAAGCAACTTAACCAAGCAGAGACGTTCACTACTCTGGATGTGTTTTCTTCTTCTCCACCAGCAGGGGGAGTCCTGGAGCCGCTCGCAGATGGTGTGTCTGCTCATGGCCTGCGTGTGTTCCCTGCCTCGCAGTGTAAGTTCACGTTAACGCTTCCCCTCCATATACAAATATTAAGATTTTCATAAAGGTGAACACAATTCCGTTGTCCAGGTAAACTCATCTCAAGAAGACCTTTTTAGTTATTGTTTTCATCTGCTAAGAACGTTAAGTTCAAAGTTCAAAACTACAAACGTATCACGTGTGTTCATTGTCGTTTTCACGCCTGTAACTTTCTTGGCCAGGTCACCATCGAAAATAGAAGATGTGAGACCAACCTGGTAAAATGAAAAACATTCACTGTTAGGGCTGCATCTAACGATCATGTTGATAACTGATCGACCAGGTGGAGGTGCCCCAGGTGGAGCGACTGATGGAGCAGCTAGAGGAGCTGAGCATCACGTGTAGCCACGCCTTGACCTACACCTCCGCCGCCAAGTGTTACGCCGGCCTGGTCAACAAGAGACCCGCGGGTCGGTTCAATCTGCTCACACGGGGAAGAAAAACACAAATACAAAATGTCTGAAATTGCGTTCACTCATCTATTTCTCGACTATATTACTCTGAACTACTGTCATCTAGCTCTGAATGTTCATCTGTCTCGCAGAACGTCTGTGTTATTGGTGTCTGTGGTATCAGTTTTAGGGTTTAATTTCTCCTAGGGTTTGGTTTTAGGTTTAATATCTCCATCTAGGGTGCGGTTTTAGGTTTAGGGTTCGATTTCAGGGTTTGTTTCTAGTGTCAGGTTTACTATTAGGGTTCGGTTTTAGGGTTTGGTTTTGTGGTTTTAGGGTTAGGTTTCTTATTGTGTTTGTGTTTCAGGTTTCGGCTAAAGTGCTGCTGTTTGTACAAAATAGTTAAATGTTTGGTATTCTCACTGAAGGGGAGGGGGCGGAGTCTGACTCATAGAGTTGTTCCAGGGGAATATTGTCTATCATTGATTATAGATTGTTCATATTTATGGTCTTCTGGTTGTCTGTGTTTTTCAGGTGAATCTCTTAACACGTTGATCCAGCACAGCACCAAGAGAGTGTCCAGTGTGTTGGACTCCCCGGCTTCCCCTCAACGCACCCAAGCCTTCACCCTCCTGCTCTGGGTAAGACCGGCTCCCCTCTTCAACCTCCAGCCACGACGTGTTTGTTTGTAGGCAATAGGGACGGACTATTCCAGAATGTAACGGAATCGATTCTCAATCGATCTCAATCCGATTCCAAATGAAAATCACACAGAATATTTTTCCCGTCGTCTTCGATGCGACAAATCAGATCAGACCAAAATATTTTTACAATGTATTCTCAGAATGGATGTGATGGAGTCCAGAATCAAGTAGGAAGCCTAAGGCCTTATTATACAACATTGAAAGTGTATGTTGTATATACTGTGAGGAGTGAAATGGATCAATACCCCTGTAGGTGTTTGTGGGACACGTGACAACTGAGTCACATGGGTCTGTGATTATCCAGTAAAATCTCATCTTTTTGTCTGTAGCTTGCCAAGGGCTTGCTGCTTAGATACCACCCTCTCTCCATGCCACTGACCGACAAGGTAAGAAAGAACACACATTAGTATTAGTAGTAGTAGTAGTAGTAGTAGTAGTGTTATTATGTCACCCGGACCCCCCCAAACAATCATATCACCCAGTTTGATTAAAACCACATTAGAGAGACACACACACACACGCACGTGGTGTTAACCTGTGTGTGTGTGTGTGTGTGTGAGAAGCTCTTCTCCCTGCTGGGCGACTCTGAGCTGGGGTCACTGGCGGCCCATGGCTTCGCCCTGCTGATGAGCGACTCCGCCGACGTCCTGAACCACGATTGCCATGCCGATGTGCGCATCATGTACCGCCAGCGCTTCTTCACCGAGAACTCAGCCAAGCTGCTGCAGGAGTTCAGCTCTGCCGCGCCAGGTACCAGCGTGTGGCAGGGTGTACTAGGATGTAGTGTACTATGGTGTACTAGCAGGGTGTACTAGGATGTAGTGTACTATGGTGTAGCAGGGTGTACTAGGATGTAGTGAACTATGGTGTAGCAGGGTGTATGTACTAGGATGTGTACTATGTGTACTAACTATTTCCTTTTTAAATGTACTTAACTTGACGTGGTCTTGCCAATTCTAACATACCTGTCAAATTTCGGAACTACTTTCGTTTTGTCGATTTCAATGTATTAAATGTATATATATGTTTTCCATCAACAGGCAAGAAGGCCTCCTACTTGAAGGCTCTGTCTCACCTGGTCAGCAGCCTGCCGAAAGAGGTTCAGCTCAGTGAGTTACCAGCGGTGAGTAGGACGGACACGGACATCTTGATAGTCATTATCCATGGCACACGTCATTTTACAGACGTGATGATGGAGTGACTAGAAGCGTTGAAGTCTACTTCAGTAGCAACGGGTTTTATCAGCTCTGGAGTACAGACGTCTCAAAACGTAGGAATAGGATTTTTTTTTTTTCCATTTCAAACTTGGTAGAATATACTTGTATATTGTTGTAACGCCGCTTTAGTTCCCGCAGAGGGCAGTGTTTCACAATCTAAACTGTAAATGGGTCTTGTCCAGCTCCTATCCCTGCTGCTGGAGGCGTTGTCGTGTCCAGACCAGGAGGTTCAGCTGTCCACTCTGTCCTGCCTCGAGCCCCTCCTCATGGAGCCTCCACCGGCCCTCATCCAGCAGCTGGAGACCCTGTTCAACAGGCTGCTGGCCCTCATCTGCAGCATAAGCATGGTCAGTATAGTGGGTGGTGGGCTATGTGTTCAAGAGGAGCTGTACATGCTAAATGCTTACGGTCACCCACTCTTGCAAATGTAATTGTATGCAATATGTAATTGTTTTTGTTCTCTTCCTTTATTTCTGTATTTCTTTCTTTCTCTCTTTCTTTCTCTCCCTTCAGATTGTAAGGGTAGCAGCATTGCGGTGTATCCATGCCATGGCCCACTTCCCTGAGCACGAGGTAAATCAATAATTAATACTGACTTGTGGGTGTGTTCCAGGTGGTACCCCTAGTCGTACCTCTAGCTCTGTGTTAACCATGTGGTTGCGGGTGTGTTCCAGGTGGTACCTCTAGCTCTGTGTTAACCATGTGGTTGCGGGTGTGTTCCAGGTGGTACCTCTAGCTCTGCGTTAACAGTTTGGTTGTGGGTGTGTTCCAGGTGATACCGCTGCGTGCCAGGGTTCTGCGGGCGCTGGCCAAGCCTCTGGACGATAAGAAGAGGCTGGTGAGGACCAAGGCCGCCCTGGCTCGGGCAGATTGGTGAGACAAACGTCATCGTAAAATACAGTTTTGGTATACGTTCAGGGTAAATGTCAAGTGAATTTCAATAAGCTGTATTGAACATGGAGATTCAACCAAGTTCATCAAAATGGTGGCCTTTTGAACAGCCCAGTTATCTTATAGCCTTCTAACTATGTCATTTAGGGTTTTATGTGCATAATAGTAAGCATTTAAAAGGTATTAGAAATTAGTTTCAATCCAAATTCGAAATATCGTCATTTAAGTTTTTGTAAACATTCCTGATATCGAGTTTGAATTGGGCGTGGTTATGCTCAGACGTTTATTACGAAAATGACGCAATTAATCCCGCGAATCAATCATAAAAAAGAAACGTCAGTTGTCCCACCCAGATGTGTAATGGATTTCTTTAGGATACGGTGATATGGCAACTAACTATGACAAACACAATTGTAATGATTCATAGCTTGTTGTTTGTGATTCATTACTTTGCAATGCAAATGTGGACATTTGTATATTCTCCGACGTGTTATACTTTGGGTTCGTAGTAAGATTATTTGAAGGAGGCGTGGCTAAGTAGATGTCAGTCAACTTTTTTTAAACTAATATTTCTGAAAGTTTATTCCTACTCAAATTTTGGCATATGCACAATAAGACACTGAACTTTTACATCATATATGCATTTTTAAAAATATTTTTGGACGGGTTGTCAGAGGCTTTAAGACGTGATTCCTGTTCTGTGTTTTTATGGTCTTCACATTGTGGCCTGAAGGGTAACCTCTCTCTATGTGCTCCATAGGTTCCTCTTGGGAAGCCCAGGTGGGAAGTGATCTTCTTGGTTAAAAGGAAGTGAGTGGCGAGGTGAACTTCACAATAAGAGCCCCAGCAACGAGACTCTGAATTTGGGGACTGGGACAACGCACACAAAATTGATTTTCACCGGCTTTTTCTAAATCTATTTCCGTCTGTTTTTTTTAAACACTTTCTTTACTTTTATTATTCACCTCTTTTTATGAACGCACAAATGAGAAGATTGTGGCAGTGTCCGCATTGTCATGATGCTCAAAACCTTAGAGAAAATTTCAAATAAAATGAAGATTATGTAATGTATTTGACAGACAGATTGAGTCCATCGCGAGTAGCCGCTGGTTACTGGGTTCACAATGTTCCATTCTGTTATTGGCACGGAGCCACGAGGCAAACTGAATGACACGCTGCTGCAGATATATGCCTCTTCCAACTGATAAATTAATTAATTGATACAAAATGGAATGTATATTAGTGAATTAAATATGAAACTGTACATTTTAACATGCTGTGTATGTCTACACAAGGCAGTTTAAAACATTTTGGTTTTAAAAGAAGGCACATATTGGTCTGGGCGTGGCATGTACTTGGAGCCACTAATATGAATAACTTGAATGTCTGAGAGGAGCACTTGAAAAAAAGTTTCTTAAATACAACACCCATATTATCTGACCCCAACACCCCTCTGGTCTCAGTATAATTGTATTAAGTTGTCTTGAAGGCATATCATTAATTACATTAATACCACAAATGCCAAAACTTGAGCACTTCAGTCTATCGATGGTGATGACAAAAAAACTTTATTTTATTTCATGCCAGCTGTACTGAGGATATGTAACGCAAGTATTAAGGTTGAACAGATGCATACACGAAGTAGGAGTCGCCAGTATTTCAACAGATGAGGGTGATGCCGATAGAAAGATAGACTGCATTTCAATAAGGTCAGCTAACTGTACCTCACTGAATAATGCCAAGGATGGATGATATTTAAAATGTTTCACATGTTATTAAACCTTTTTTTGTAATTGGTATAAAATGTGTTTTCATTTTACAAGGCTTAAATAGACATTTTCATCAATTGCACTCCAAAAAATACTTTCTTTAATATAAAAAAGGGTGAGACATAAAAATCTCAATGAGCACAGCTCTCATTGGTTAAAAATAAAACCGCTGTCACTATGGCAACCAAGGGCAATACTCACCATGCTGATATGCAGTTACTCCACTTATAAAAGTCCCTTTCAAGGCTGGTAATTTTCTCAAGGCAAAAACAATTCTCATTTCATATTCACATCTGACAGGAACTCCAAACTATGTTGAAATGCAAAGTCACTCAAAATGAATGTTTAAAACAATGGAAAATGGTCCTTGACTTGCATAGTAAAGCTCTAGGGTTTGTTTCTTTTAAACGAATTGAATAAATCACACGCAGCCTGTTTATCACAGCATATACTAAAACAGCAAGTCTCCAGTGAACAGTCTTCCAGTGGGCATTTCTCTAAACAGTCTATACAGTCTTGCGGCAAGTCTTTTTGGCACCATGTAGATTTAAACCAGTGGCAGTGGTGAACCCTAATGGCAGACGACCTCATCTCACACCATGGTCATGTGACCATAGGGTGAAGGTGTGAGGATAGCCAGACAACGTTTTATACCATTTGTTGATTATAAGTAAATAAATATTAAGTGCAAAATAAAATAAAAAAGATATTTGGTTTTTCTGCCAGAACAAAGTATGTTAAGGTCTGCAAACATGATTAAGAGAAAAATATAATGGTCAAACTACAGTGTGGTAGCCATGATGGGTCGTTCAAGCTCTTCGTCTTCTCTTCATCTCCAGAACATTCTTAGTTCTGCATCATTTCCACTGGAGAAAGATAATATTAAAAAGCATATACTCTGCAACACACAAAGCCTTGTTAAACTTGCACAAAAAACAGCAAAAATGTGAATGAATTGAATCACAATATTAAATCAAATGAACATCAGCTTGCCTAGCTAGATACAAGTCAAGCTGCTACCAGGCATACATCAGGCTTGGCCCAGAGGAAAACAGTATGATGTTAATGGGACAAAGTATATAACTGGTGGACTAGCCAACTGGAAAGCACTGAAAGGTGCTAATCCCAGGCGTGAATGAAGGTAAATTAAGCGCAGAGAACAGAATATAAAAAAAGGAAAGTCAATGATTCATGGCCAAAGAAAGCCACCAACAAACCGAAAACCAACAAAAATGAGACGAAACCATGAGACGTCAAAATTCCTGTTCATATACAACATCCCCAACATGCCTGCTCACAGTTTGCTTTGAGAAACACAACCTCCTCAAAACAACACGGTGGAGTTTCCAACGTTTGGGTCTGATCTGTAAAGCACAGATGGTAGTCAGACGCATTCTCCATCTGGAACTTGAGAGTCCGTCGCTGTGTGTCAGGAGAAAAAAAAAAAAAAGGGATGGATCTGGAAGTTCTCCTGTCCCCCATTGGACAGTCAGTACAAAGGGGGGCGGGGCAGAAGACAGAGGTTCAGAAGGAGCCTGGAAATGGCGAGGACTTGATGACGTAACTATTCCACTGCGGGGTCCCTGGAGGGTCAGATGGCCATGGGGTCCCTCCTGGTGTACGTACAGTCCCACGTGATCCCGTCTCCCGCGGGGGGGTGGCTGGAAGGCAGGAGCACCCGGGTCACCCAGTCACTAGAGAGAGGGAGAGAAGACCCATGTTATGTTCTTGATATAATGTATGTATTTTGGTGGAAGCGGTTATAGGTTGGTGGTTATAGAGATGCTGTACCATTTGAACTTTATATACCTATACAATTCTGATTATATACATAAACATACATACTGTACATACATACATACTAGTGTACTACAGTTATCTGCAAGCTGTTATATAAATGGTCTTCCGGGAACTACATTCACACCGAACCCCTTTAAATAAATCACTTTCATGCACAACAAAAAAAGAATCAACGTCTGTATCATTTTCACCAAAGCCTATCAAGAGGACGCTCACCTGGACTTCTCCACACCAAACATGATCTTCCAGTTGTTCAGCCAACCGCGGTGGTACGGGTTTCTGAAGACCTGGGAAAATAAATGAGCCAAGACACCAGAGAATGGAAAGGGTTTTAGTGGATGTTTGCCGGACGTCAGCATTTTCGCTTGTGTCACGATGTACACTTAATGACTCACCCGACGTTAACGGGTAGTCGTTAGAGAAACACAGCGGCCACTGTAGCCTCGTGTCTATGTGACTCAATGCATGCACTAAACTACGTGTCAAGTGAAACATGCGGGGAGGGCGGACGGCACCTTGCCCCTCGCCTTGAGCCGCCTGCTCTCCTTGCGGTTGATGTGGCGCTCCACGCTGGTCTCTCCCCTGCCGATGAGGATGGCGTGCCACAGGGTCAGCCCCCCCAGAGCTACCGCCACCGAGCTGTGAGGAGGACACATTTACACCCTGACTCGACTGCACAACTCCTAGACCAGTGGTTGTCAACTGGTCCAGCCTCAGGACCCACATGTGTCATTAGACCAGTGGTTCTCAACTGGTCCAGCATCAGGACCCACATGTGTCATTAGACCAGTGGTTCTCAACTGGTCCAGCCTCAGGACCCACATGTGTCATTAGACCAGTGGTTCTCAACTGGTCCAGCCTCAGGACCCACATGTGTCATTAGCCATAAAACATTTATTTACCAATATTGCAGTAATCAACAATGTACTGTTAAAAACATTGAGCGAACAAAAAGCTCAATGAAATAGTAAGCTATTGAAAGATTAATTAACATTGAAACATTAGTTAATTCATGGGCTTCTTTCTAAGGGTTAAGGTTCGGCATATGCTCTGAGACCCACTCAAAATGCCCTCCAGACCCACCAGTTGAGAATCACTGTCCTAGAGAGACCGATGGATGTCATCCAGAAGCAAAAATGTAAAATGTGAAAGGGCCCCTATTTTACCACCAGGTGTGAGAGTGATTAGCCATTACAAAGCCATTTCAAAATTGTCATGCGACTAAAATTGTCATTGACATCGTGACATCACAAGTGGGAGTGTCCACCCGGATGTATGATGACTAGATCAGCCTACCCAGTGGACTGTACCAACTAGCTTATCATGACAATTTTGAAACAACTATTAATGGCTAATCACACTCACACCTGGTGGTAAAATAGGGGCCCTTTAAAGAGAATGTGTTTAGAGGGGAGACGTTTCCCAACCTGGTCAGCACACAGAGGAACACGATAGCCTTGTGAGAGGTCGTTTCTCTGAAGGTGAAGGGTGGAGGAGAGGGCTTGAATAATTCCTACAAAATAAAAGAAAGTAAGGTAAGCAAATCGCATAAAACCATTTATGAACATCCACATTTAGTATGATCGATTGCTGATTCACAGTGAGTTACAAGACTTTTTTTGTGCCAACAATAAATATTAAGCTCAACTTGAGGACTAAAATAGTCAACTTAACAATGGGTTAAGTTACACATCCAAACCTATGGGACACAACTCCTACTATGGGCAGAAAACACGATCGGAGCGCCTGGAGAATCTCCGAAACAGCCAATGAAATTGGTATTCAAGGTTATTTGTTTACCATCCGGCCGTCAATCAATGTTTAGGTGAACCTCTTTTTCTGAACTACGCCGAACACGAGACCAGCGAACAGACGTGAGCTGCAGTCTCCCGTTTCACTTGCTGCTTGTTTGCCATCTGAGCTTGCGATGTTGATCTCCCTTTCTATCGCTCAACACATCTCCCCAACCCTCCCCCTCTCTCTCTCTCGCTCTCTACCTCTCTCCACCCACTAAAACTAAAACCCTACATAGTGGCACACCGCTAATCACGTACCGCTAAGTAGGGCAGGGCAATGTTGTGATAGGAGACTAGATATCGTCTTAGATTTTGGATATCGTGATATGGCATTAGTGTTGTCTTTTCCATTACAGTAAAGTGATGTCATTTTCTGAACTTACCAGACTGTTCTAGCCATTCTATTATTTGCCTTTACCCACTTAGTCATTATATCCACATTACTGATGATTATTTATAAAAAATCTCATTGTGAAAATATTTTGTGAAAGGACCAATAGTCATCCCTACAATAGTGTTAGAATAACAGTATTTGGTCAGACATATCTATATTTGATCTTGTCCGTATCACCCAGCCCTAATTGCCGCTATACTTGAAACTGTTTTATGTTTACCTTTGATATTTTACATTTTCATATTGTAGGCTAGGCCTATATTTATGTGTTTTTTCTCTATAGTTTCACTGTTCATTTTGCACTAAAGTTCTTAATACAGTTAAAAAATACTCAATACTTTTCATTTGTCAAGTATTTAATTCACGCAGGAGTATATGAAAATAGGCTTTACCATGTGGTTATTTTATATAGACTATTTACTATTTACCAGAAAACATGCTATATCGTGATATACATCGTTATCGAGATATGAAATGACCTATATCGGGATAGATTTTGGATAGATAGATAGATTTTGGCCATCTCGCCCAGCCCTACCGTTAAGTTAGCCTTAACAACCCGGGCCGACTCCCGCAGCCACGTGCTGAACGAGCACCTTTTGTATTGATATTTATCGCCTTAAGCGTTTCGTATTCCTACTTCGTATTCTTATCCGTTTTCCATTCTGCACTGTCGCTGTTGTTATGAGCTGTGCAAGTCACAGTGTGTGTGTGTGTATGTGTGTGTCAGAGGGCATTCCAGCAGTCTTGACTGATGGTGTGTCAATGTAAAAGGAATTTAAAACTGGCTCCTTAAACCTAACCCTGAAATAAAAACCAGCTAAGAGCTCACCCGAGGTTTAGTTAACCTATTACTTGTTTACTTTAATTCTTTAGCCCTAACCCTATAGTTTGATAGTGTTTCATGGTAAACAAAGACGGCAAATTTTTACTCACATTTTGGTGAAATAGCTGTCATTTAACACACAACTTACTAGAAGTAGTCTTAAAGATTGATTGTCGGCTAGCCATTACAAGCCATTTCAAACTCTACCTTCTAGAGACACACGTGTGGGCATGTCCACCCAGATGTATGACGGACAGACGGATCAGCCTACTAGCATGAAGGATGTGGGGGGGGGCACACCTCTATAGCGTTGTAGGCCTCCATGAACATCTGTCTGGAGCTGATGCTGCAGTAGACGCAGCCCAGCATCATGTAGAAGCAGAAGGAGAAGAAGTACCGGTGGTTACCGTGTCCCACACAGTTGTTCAGCCACGCTGTGGAGGGGGTTAAGGAGACAAACCTAATTCACAGGGAGAACAAAATCACATTGAAGAATGAATTGTTGCTGCCGAACCTCGCGGAAGGTCGGTGAATACATATAACCTATTTAATATGAGGGGCGATGGTTTTCTTTGTCACAAGGATACGACAGTGGTGGTCCATTTTCAGAATACACCTGTGATGCAAGAAAAAAACACTGCTTTAGTCAATAAAACAAACAGGAAAAAGTAGCAGGGGGAATCGACAACAACGTCCAGTTGTTTATGACCAAGTCGTGCGGCACTTTTTCGACCGACTCCAATCTTATACACTTCCGATTCTTCTCAGCCTCGCTCGGGAAATCGCTCAATAAATAAAAAACGTCCGCTAAATGTAAACGTAATCAACGCGACAATCGCGCTGAATATACACATTTACGGCAGGAAATTAACAGTTCAATTAATTACAGTTGGGTTTACTTTCCGGCACCTCGTCACCAGCCAACAGGGCTCGGTGCCAGACAGAGTGCAGCCCAGAGCCAATCTGTGTCCAGTTGCTGCTGGGGTTGCCTTACGTGTTGCAGATGCTACAGTGATGTGTCCTGGCCGGCTTGGGAATGATACACTTCTTACAGATGGACACCGCCGGGATGTCACTTTTGTCCTGGGGCCAGGGGAGAAAGACAAAGGGTGAGGATGTGGAGGTGTGATGTAGGGGGGGGGGGGTGTGCATCGGACACATCTCATTAATCACACTGTCCTGTCAAGCGGTAGTAACCAACACACCCAGTGTTAAGTTTCCAATTAACAGCATTCATAATTACACATGTGCTGGTTTAATTTCCCCCCAAAAACAAGATACATACACTTCAGGACTAACAACGACTGATTATTTACTCTGACTCGTGTGGAATAATCATGATAAATTGTTAGGTTTCCAATCATCTAATCATGACATGAATATATATTTATTACCATGATCATACTCAGGTAAACATTGTTCATTTGCATATACTACCCACATTGAAATGATACAAAGCCGGTTGAAAATAGGTGAAGTTCCCCTTTAAGTGACTTAGAGTGAATTCAGACACATGTCGTG